>JANHGB010066971.1:69292-112117 GCA_026283785.1 Coracopsis vasa
CAGCACTCTGCCCATTTTCTGGAACAAGGTATTACTGATTATTTTAATGTCCCTTCTACAGAAGAGAAATGGATGCACACAAACAACAGCAGCGAGTACAAGAGGAAGAACGTTTCATCTCTGAATTAAGGATTTGCATACTGGGTTTTATCTGTAACACCCACTGCAGTGTTTTATCCCAGACTCTCAGATCACAAAAGACAGAGCAGACAGTGACTCACTGCAATTTCGGTTCTGCGTGTAGTGCTTCACGTGGACCAGTCAATTCTCATCCTGCCAAACAGCCTTCATCAAGCGCTTAGAAAGTGAACCATCTTCTCTAGCAGAGCTCCTATTCATGTGCTGCCTTCACGAGGAAAGCTCAGGGATGGAAAGGAATTCAGTCAATGTTTCCCCTTTGTGTTGTAACGATTTAAGATTCAATTAATACTACATGGGGAGGCACTGATTCTGAAACACCTGCCCCAGCGATAACCAGATTAAGACCTCCAAACTTGCTCTATTCCGAACAGCAACGGCCTGCCAAGTGACAGCAGTTGTCAATATCCACCAACTGGAGGCTGGGTTTCCTGTTAAATCCTGGAATCCGAGACCACTCTTTAAAGAGGATTCCCCACAAAACAGGGGGGGCGGAAATTAACTAAAAAAATCACTTGACAGCTCTGAATTTGTGTAGCCAGAAGTCACAGCTCCTCCTCTGCACACTTTGAAGGCTGGAGACTGGCAATGCTCCTATCGGATCATCTCACATCCCTTAAAGGGAAGAGATAAAGCCAAAATCACAGGGAAAGGCACCCACAGCGACAGAGCTACTCTCTCACTGATCAATGTACTGAACAGAACAGACAGATTTCAGGGCAAAAGGCTGGGCAGGATGGGGGGCAAAAAGAGCCGAGCAGCTGGCTTCATTGTGAGAAGAGCAAATAGGTTTGGGGCTTGGTTTGGTGTTTTCCTTACACGCACACTCCCTTCCCAATGGGGGTTTCTTTGGGTTAGCTTGGGCAGCATGAACACAAAGCGTCGCACAACTGCGACCATGTTTGTCTGAAGTCTAGAGAGAAACCTTCAGGCCGGTGTGCCAGCCTAGTAATTAACACAGCAAAAGCCTTTCCTCCTCTTTTAATGCTACAGAAACTGTTCCAACCACAGAACAAGGAGCTTGCTTTTTTCCCCCCCCTACCTTTACACCCCTTCATCACGCTCGCATATCGTGACCTATTCAAACCACACTCAAAAGCTTGATCCGGGCGCTCAGTGATACATAACTTCCATTTTAGTGAAACAATCCATCTGCTCCATGTGACTCAGAGCCTGCTTTAAGAATGCAATACTGTTTAGGCCAACGGTTGCACCGCACAAAGTGTTTTGTTCACATGCATTCCTTTGGGATGACAGAGCCTATCCACGGCCCGTAACGGTTGGGGCCTGTGGTTTTTTTCCCTCATCCGCTGAATGCTGCTGTGACTAAGCTGACAAAAATTCCTAGCCAATTATAAACCCACTTAAAGAGACAGGCAATCCCCCTGCAACCTTCTCTTGCCATCCTATACGGGAAGTTTCTATACATAGAAAAACATCTCCTCCTCCCAAGGCCTGCATTGATATAAAAGACTTTCTCCGCGCGCTCAACACTTCAAACATGCTTCCTAAATGGCATCATTTCCCAAAACTATAACCTTTCATCATCCATATGTATTCCTCACGCGTTAACAGGGGGAAAAACAAAGTAGGAGAAACAGACCCCTCAGCTGAGTTACGCTAGTAAAAAGTTAGGGAAGGCATTCATGGAGGGAGGACGAGTGTGCTGGGAAGGGAAGAGTCCCAACAGCTATAGAGGACTGTTTATTAAGAAGGGAACAGTTAAGCGCCTATAAACCCAATATGTTGCAACAAGGAAAAAGCACATCAGGGAGGTCGCACTGGTGTATAAACCAGTGAGCCTGATCCACCTAAGAGCATACGCTGAGTTTTAACTAGCAACAAGAACTTCTAGTCACCTCTCAAATCTCTCTCAACATGCAAATCAGCAACCAAATTCCAAAAACCACCAGCCTTTCCAAGAGGGATCCTCACATCATGTGCTTCATTCACTCTCACCTACCTTGTCAAGGGCCATACAAATGCATTTAGTAATTAGCCAGGCCATACGGAACCAGGTTTTGGGCAGGTAACTACAAGTTTGCTTTGCCCAGCAAGAAACAGTAAACAACAAAACAACTGAGAGACTGGCATATGGTTTCTAGCTTTAGAATCCCAGGTTCTGAGCACCTCCGCCCCTTCCCGTTTTATGGTGGGCAAGCTACTTGCTAAATCATTTTTAGCACTCTGCTGATAGCACAAGCACATTCCATTGCAAACACTGAAAACAGTGAGGGAGGGGGAGGAAGAGACAGTGGACAACTGAACCAGGCTGAGTTCACCTCGGAAGAAAAAGGCAATTCAATCTGTACGAGCATACTATTATCTGAGCATCTTTTTATTACAAGTTAATTCCCAGAGCCATAAACAGACTTGAGAAGGAAATGGCATTATTAGTGGGAAGGAAGGCTCAACAAAGGCTCCTCATCACTGCTGAACACTGAAAAACTTGTTTGCCACATGAAAACAGTTTATGAAAATGCTGAAGTACCATTCACTCCTACACTCATGCGCATTTCAGGAAGGAAAACAAGGAAAATGGTGCCTACCATTCGGATGTTTTAGAGGGTGTGATTCCTATCCGGGGTTGAACCCAAGTTTTACCTTTACTTCTTACGACAAGCAGGCTCGCAAGTTCAGTGAGCTTGCCCACATGTCCACCTCCAAGCCTCTTTCAGCCCAATTCAAGTGCAGGTTAGGCACCACCAAAGATGTATTTCTACACATTCCATGGACAGGGACAGCTGGGTGGAGGACAGACCTTTTTAGGGCCCCACCAAGCTGAAAAGAACACTGCTGAATTCGCCCCTCATTGGACATCCATATGAGCATTAAGTATCAAACCAGAAATGCCCATGAAAGCCAGCAACGCTCCAAAGCCAGACTCCTTGCATGGATAAGAGCCACAGAGAACTCAGCCAGGCTGGGTTTGCCTTGTCCCTGCGACACTTGCAAGAACCTAGCAAAAACACAGCTTCCTTCTGGTTTTGCACTTGACATTTCCCTGACATTTTCCCTATAACACTCCCAGCTATTCCCAGCTCCCAGTTGTTTTGCAAATTCATCATAAAATTACATTATATTACATGTAATTAACTGGCCAACACAACTATTTATTAACAAACATTTGGCTAATATATATGAATGGGGCCTGGAAGTCTACGTTAAGTAGGTTAATCAAAGACTGGGTTCAAATTTAGATGCGTATTTAAGTTCATAGATTCAGCATGGTACTGCTGCACAGGAAGGTAAACCAGAAAATGACTCTCTAAACAATGCATCATCCGCAGTCTCCTCTACAATGAAAGTAAGTCACTGAAAACAGCACAAGTGTTGTAAACCAACCCATTCTGTTTCTAACCCCAGCAAGCACCAGATTAACAAATTCCTGAAACATCCCTAACGTGCAGCAATGCCTATGGAAGCACCTTTAGGATGTCACTGAGGTTGTAAAGGGTTTGGTTTTAAGTCTGAAATAAATAAGCAACATCTTAGAAACCCTCACTGAATATGATCACTTTCCTATCTCCTCTGCTCCACAGCCTCAGGCCCCCTGGACTACCACGTCCATTCCCTTCTCCCATGAGCCTCCATGTAATGAGGGGTCAGACCAGGACTTCTCAAGCACTACACATATAACGAGTGCACACCATGCGTGACAATCTAGTGATGCTTTTGTATCTTGTAAGAAGGACTGGCACTGGTTTTCTTCTCCACCCTTTAGCACAGAGCACCAGAGAAATCGAACTGAGGGATTAACATACACGCAACCCATAAAACCAGGGAATGGCTATTTCCTACAAGTGATCTCCAATTATATTTTTATAGCTCTTTTTCTGACAGTGAAGCAGTTGCTGGGCATGAGACAATTCAAGTAAATCCATACTGAAGTAGCAATAAGCATTACTCATGATTTCAAAGTTTCATGAGGCAAACATCTGAAGCCATGGAAGACAGGCACAGTGTGCATCCAGCAAGACTTTCTGTCCAGCCAGGTTTCAATCACGCTCTTGTTTAACTGTGACTATAAGATGCATTTACGTAAAGCACAAAAAACTCTGCCTCCACTTCCTCCTTTGGGCAAGTTTGTTGTGAGGTTTAGAACTGCTAATCCTCATTTTTCTTACATCAGAATGGTCTCTATGCAAAATGGAGCTCGTGTTACTCAGAATCCATGAGCACATACATTTAACCTCCCGATTATCACTTCACAGGCACTGAATTTCCAGTGCAATCATGGCAACATTAATCTGTCATTCCACAATGAATGGTACACATTAATTACCCCTCACCATTATCATAAACGATACCAACTGAAATAAACTTATTCAATAGCATGGATAGCCACTGGAATATGGCTACGTATGACCTGGTGAACATAAACACATCTCTGTACTGGAAAAGATAAAGCAAGTTGAAGCAAGTGTAAAGTATGATGTTTTGTATGGATAGGAGAAAACTGTGTGTATATGTGAGTAGAAGACAAAATCCCTTTATTCCAAAATGTGGGGGAATGGTCTAAACGTTTAAAGGGATTTTTACAATGCTTGTTTTTAACCCATGGCAAAGTGTCATGGATGGGCCTGGTTAACTGCAGCAAGTCTGTCAGTACTGGAAAACACAACTCCAGAATCTAAAGTCCTCTCAAAAACACTACACATCTCGGTGCCAAGAGAAACTAGGAAGCCAGGCTGAGTATTCAGCATGAGCACTTAGTGCTTGGTGACTAGCGCAAGCTGCAAGGTTCAAGATATTCTTCCCAGGTTATGGCATTCTGCAAGAGAACAAAGCAAAATGCCAAGTATACATTTGTTTAATTTTAGCCCTTTTCTCAGAACATAAACCACTGCTGCAGTAATTAACTGCACATTGGCCTGAACCGCTCTGTGGCCATTCCAGCCTCCTCATTAAATATGCTCTCACAGCCATAATAAAAATGCTGGGAAACCTCTGGCTCAAGAGCAGGCTCAGGAGGGGAGCGAAGCTCAAGCAGAAACTTCATTCAGAACGAAAACACTAACAACAGTTCTTAACATGCTCCAGGTTTTCCTAACTCAGTGACACCAACTGTGCCTTTTCTTATTGTCTCCCCTTCTGTTTATTCCTTTCAGTTGATGTTTATTTGCTGGTGAGTTTGCACAGCAACCAAATGGACAAACACCCTGTCCCCTTCAATGGTTTATTACAGTATTTGTATTTTCAGCCCAACAAAGGTAAGGTTGGCATTACGCACACCAGCTTCACTTAATGTTGTACCACATTGAATCTGCTTGCTCAAAAGAGTGTAGCTTTTAAAACACATCATCCTCTGATACATGCATTTTTTATTGTATGTTGGAGTGTAAGAAAACACATTAAAAAACCTTAAAAGAAGCAGCAATCAGAAAAAAGCATGCAGACGTAATAAGGGCAATTTGATTTGGCACCTCTGGCTCCCTACTTCTTTCTCTCTCTTTTCTTGTCTACATTGTTCACGCATGCTCAGGATCTCTAAAGGACAAGGGAATAGAGTGAATGCTCCTCAGAGAGGGGAGAAAAAGGAGAAGAGAAGGGGAAAAAAAATCCCAGCACATGGTTTTCACCACTACTCTGCTGAATCAACAGGGAGCACATTCCCAGATGGCTACCCTGGGAAGTACTGCACAAGTCAATGAAGTGATGTCAAACGATACCACTCAACTGCATTATCTTTTGAGCTCCGTGTAAACAAACAGGAGCAAGTTCCGAATATTTGTGAGAATACATCATGTTACTGTCTCCATATGTTTAAACATTTTAGTAGAAGGTACATATGGACCATTCTTCCCACTCACTGTCATTTTCTCCCTCCTGTTCCTCATTCCACACATGCACCGTATCTTTTCAGGCCACTGTCAAACCAATTCAAAAAGGAGTAAGGATACATTTTCATTAAAAACATTTTGTGCTTAGCTGCCATCTGCTTCTTTATCAGCCTCCAAATCCTCACATGCCTTTCCTGTGGTCTTCAGTTTGACACATTCGGAAGCTGAAAGTCGTCTTCTGTTGTATTGTGGAGTGCGGTCCATGTGAGCTATTGTTTTTCACATCAAATTCGCCTCTTTTGAAACAAGTGCTTAATGCTTATGGCCCTAATCCACGTTCCCTCTACAATGCCAATTTAAACCTACTTTATGCCAGCTTTTTATGCCAGTGACAAACCTAATCTTAAAGGCCCCTCACGCAATTCAGATACACATTCATTGTTTTTATGGAAGCCTGTTTCATCCCCTCTGTGCAGCACCAGAATTTGCTCTCACAAAGGGAAGACCCAGACTTCCAGACTGTGCTCTTGCACAGAAGCTGCAGTTAAATCCATTACCCCTTCAAAGCAGTCATTGACAGTCTGTCCTCCCCATAACCAGACCCCTAGTCTCTCTCTTACCCGAGTATGAAAGGAAGGGTTTCAGCTAATGCTTGACAGAGCATCTCCAACGTAACTGGGGGGTGGATGGAGAGCGGACAAATAATTGAGATGAAACAAAAACCACCCTTACACTATGTATGTTATATATGGACCACTGCTACTTCGGCTATTGCTTTGCCACATAAACTACTTCATTTCTTATGGCCCCAACAAATGCAAAAGCGTCTCAGGAAGCGTTAGTTGGACTTGTTCGCAAAACAACACAAAGGTTATGGCAGACAAGGGATCCTGAACTTCCAGGCAGGCTTTCAAGGCTGTAATTTACATTTGGTTTCTGCAGGCTTACAAAGGCCTAGTGACTAAAGCAGCAGACCTCAGAACTTAGTCATCAGCAAAAGGAATAGACAAAACAACCAAAGTTTCCTTTCCAGTAGACCAATGGACAGGCAAAGCAGGAGTGTCAGAGACGAGTCCTTCAGGGGCGCAGCAGGAACAGTTTTTCTGGTTCTCACATCAATTGCTAAGCAAGATGCAGGCAGCTCCCATAAACATCTCCAGCAGTCACAACTGCCACAAAAAGTGGGAGGAAAAAGCAAGCCATGATCTTATTTGTATGTCTGGACTCTCAGTTTTTATCCTTCCCATCTCTGCCTGTGCCCCAAAGCACAAGCACTGATGTAAACAACTTCAGTACTCTCCTTTTATCTTGAGGGATCCTTCTGTGTGGACCTGCATCTCAAGTGAAGTACAGCTGGCATCTGATATGCCAAAAGGAAGGTAGGTGCAAGTCAGAGAGATGATAGCATGCCAACCCCAACACAGCACCCCGCAGCTCCAAAGGAAGCACGCTTGTGAGGCTGCTGCCTGGGGCACTCCCAAGGTAAAGGAATGCATGTAGGCTACACAGAAACCAGGGCAACCAAACTGGCAGAGCAGCTGATAACACTTAAGGCTGAGCCTTAAAAAATAGGTAAAAAAGTAAAAATTGCAGCTTCTTTGTAGCTTGTTCTACTATAGAAATGTCAATGGCTTATTCTAAGCATATCCTTCCCTCTCTCCTCCCTCCACCCTCAACATTGTTCCCGCACAAGTTATACTGAAGGAAGCACGGGGTTCTTCCTTTGTTTGTGAGCAAGAAAATGAAGGAAAACAACTTCCACTCAACAGCAGAACTAAACAGAAGCCAGGCTACTTGAAAGTACTGAGTGTTCCCACACAACATTTACCCACCAATTTCAGATCTTTCAGCAATAAAACCTAAACAAGGACAAAAGAGACTTAATATACACTCCTCCACAGATCCAGAGAGAAGAAAAATAAAAAGGCATAAAGCAACCCTGAGTGACAGACAGCATTTTCAGCTTAACATGACTGTGACGCACAGGGAGAATGTCAGGGTTAAATTAGATACTACACTAGAAAAATATTCCCTGGAAAATAACATAGGTGTCATCTCTCTACGGGTAGGCAAAACGCAGATTGAAACACTCGGTAACTTCAATGTCTTTGCTTCTATTCTTCTTCCTGTCTTGTGTAATTCTGTACTGCAGGAATCCTCTCCAGATCAAGAGTTAATTGCCAAAGCGTCCAAGCAATCTAGCAGGACAGACAAAAAGCTTCCTTTTCAACAACTGCACATTTATACCTCCCTTGTTTTTCTTCAGAATGGGAGTACTTCGGGGTTGTTTTCCTTTTAGATGAATGGTTGGCAAATTTAAAGCCTACTTCCTCAAAGTCAGTGGCTTATCACGATAAACAGATTAAAGAGGTTCAACTCTCTCACTCTATTGATTAGAGCTTGCTCGTTTCTTTATATGCTCTGCATCTCAAGATACTCTAAACCTATGCTGTTTATGTGCAGCCTAATGCTCTTAAAAAGCCTTTCAAGGTTCTTCTCCAATACTTGTTTTCTTCACAATCTCCCATAAAAGTCAGATGAAAGCATACAGGAGAAGAAAAACATGGTCTACACCCTTGCCTCAAAGCGGTGCCATCACAGTATAACTATAACCTCATTTTATTCAAACACATCTCATCATGTGCGTTTGGGATCCAAATAATTTTAACACTCCCCTAAAAGTCAACAAGTTTGGACATTACTTTTGTCTATTCCAAATAGCCAGAGCACACAACAGGAAGCAAGCAAGCTGTTGTGTCTCACTAAATACACTCTAGTTACATCCATTCAAACCACTGCAGGCAATGAGGTTGCACAGGAATCACCCAGGTCACTGTCTGTAGACAACAGTCACACTCCCTTAATGACATAGATTTGGCCTGCAGAAGCCTAACAACTCAGAGCAGCACACGGTAAGGAAGAGACACAGCTCACGTCCCTTACCTTGGATATGTCACAGAGTTCCCCAGTAACAGGCTGAGGGGTTTTCTTTGTTTAAAACCAAAGTTCATTTCATAGAATAGAATTTCCCTTAAGAAGTATTAATAAAAGCACAGCCCTACAAATGCCTTTTTTCCAGAGATATTTTTGGTATGTGTTGACTGACTCTGCCCTACAAGGTACTTTAATTTCAGTTCTAATTGAACATGAGGGCTTCACAAGCAACCGATGAGCCACTTTACTAAAAAGCAGTGACCCCAAACGAAGGTAATCTGAATATAGCCCTGTCCCTGGTGTCTCTCACATTGGTGTTTACTATCAGTACAGTAGCTTTGGTCAGGACTGCATGTGGAACTTAGGAACTGTTCCTCCCAGTAAGCTCTGCTTGCAATTAAGCCTTACTGATACTGCGAAGCTCAGCTTTCATGAAGTTATAGGATGAACTCACAAAGCCTGCCATGTAATCATGTTATTTGAGTGAACTCTGAATTTGTTTACTCTGTTTTTAAAAAGGTGAGATCAGGTTTTGGTTTTGCTAATACTTGTTAGCAGAAAGGCATAACCCCTGTCATGCCTCATAGGAATAAAAAGGGCAAGGATAATTTTCCCAAGAGTCAAGATACCCATTGACTGGTTGACACTACAGACTATACTGTAAAATCTGATTTCAGAATCCAAGTTCTCATGTACAGAATTTACCATTACAGCAATTTCTGAAGGTGCCTGCCAAAGGAATTAAAGAACCAAGTCAAACTAAGTCCAGTTAACAGCTTCGGTACGGCAATGACTTGGGCACACATGTAATATGACTTCAGCAAGGAGGAGGAGATGGTGTTCAACAGCCACCTCCTGCCAAAGTCCTCCAGGGAGATTAAACTGGTTCCAGCTTTGCTATAATGGCTTTAGTTCTACGCTTGCTTTGCATCTTTTCCATGGGGAAGTAACTCAGGAAGTTTGTGGGGTCTTGGTTTTTTTGTTGGTGGTTTTGGTTTGTTGGGGTTTTTCAAATCAAGTGAGATGATCCCTTACTGGCCGTAGAGGAATCTATGTGCAGTAAGTGGACAGCTTGTTACGTGAACTGCACGTGACTAGAATATAAGTCTGAGCTGCTGAGGAGTTTAGAATAAAACCATAAAATTAAACCTTGACTTCAGAAAGAGGTAATAAAAACACACTATCTACTCAAATCTTACTTTTCTGGCAGTGGTTGGTGGTCCAGCAGCGGTAGTTGTACTCATTGTTAATAGATGTCTTCTCGCACAATGGCTTCTCTTCCATTGTTCCTGGACACAAGTCCCCACATTCCTTTGGAGGTTTATTCCCAACGATGTAGTTATTGGACACTGCATCTAGGATGAGAGACCAGTCCACTGTGGAGAGGTAACACAGGTCAGAGTTCTTCTCAATCCGTATGGCCCCGCGGGTTATGTTCCTCAAGTTGTAAAGCCCAATCTCTTTAAGATTGGTCATTTCAAAGATAACCAAGGCATAGTTGTAGAAGAGGTTCCTCCCACGAATGACTGTGAGGTTGGGGAAGAGATCGCTGAGGCTTTCCAAGCCTGCCACACGGAACAGCAGCAAGTAGTCAGTTATGACAGTGAGCTTTGGGAAGCGGAAGTTGCGGTAATCCTCTGCTTTCGAGATGAGCAGAATCTGAAGGAAACCCTCGATCACCGTACAGTTCTCCAGGCGTTTCAGCTCATGGATGTCATTGCGAATGTCAACATTTGGCCCACAAACTGGAAAAGGAAAAGGAGAAAGGCAAGTGAGTAAATAAAGGCATTTTACGCCTTTTTAAATCAGGGTGAAAGTAGAATATTCTGATGGCCATAAGATCTTTAACTTCTTAATTAGGTTGCATTAGGACGACTTGATTTACACCTACACTGAACATTCATCTCATTTAACCCATCGCTGTGAACACTACCAGGACCAGCACGGACACACAAGTTGTCTATATTACGTAGCACAGAAAAATGTGGGTTTATTACTGATGCTGAAAAACAGCTGCATTAGACTGAAGCACATACAGACAAACCAAATGCATTTGCACATCCTGCTTCAAATTAGGTCATGACATGTGACCAGACCAGGGGTTCAGCCACATGACTTCAAATAAATCAGGTATTATAGTGATCCACTGGTCACTACATTGTAATTTATCACCCAACCCTCTTAAGATACATGCAAGTCAAGGAGACACCTTCCAGAGAACTTCTTCTTTCAGGTGACTCTTTCTCCCCATGGTCACAAGCCAAATTAGCCCTAATTCTTGAACACCAGTCTCGCAACAGGTCAGCAATAACATGAAATGCATGGAAAGGTGGTCAGCACTGCCTGCACTGTGACTGGGAAGAAAAGAAAGCACTTGGACTTGTAGCTAATGCACCAAATGCCTCTTCACATGTTCCAGCGAACCAAGTCGCACTAATTTTGGCACCAAGACATGAAAAAGGTTTCTAAGAAACACAGGATAAATTTATTTACAAGAACAGAGCATCCCAGTGAGGAATTTCCCTTGGAAACAGCAGGCTGAACTCAATGCACTCTCAAGAAAACAATGACCAAAAGGATTATTCCCGAGTAATTCTATACATTCGGTCTTTCCATATTAGATATGTTTCACAACGAAAATGTTAAAGGGGCTGGAAGAGAAGTGTACTAATAATGTAGTAATTAGACACATGAAATGCACTTTGATGTAAAACAAAGAACTACAGAGAGTAGAGAGCTACTGTTTTTGGAAACCCTCAGAGTTGGTCTTTTGTGGAAAATATGGAAAAAGATTCCCCGGAATAGATAAGTTGCTTGCAAGCAAAGAGAGTAAAATGCTAGTTTATTTAAGCAACACAAAACTTGAATAAGCCCCAAGCATTCAATTTTGTGGAAAGGTTCTCTTTTTATGCATGCTAGGCTTAATTATTTTAACAACATCTTCTCCTCAGACAAGGAAAAGGTCTAAACAAACACTGGAGCCAAAAAACTTCAAATTCTAACCCAGACAAATTGTCCAGAGATTCAGCAATTGCACTGACAATAGAAAGCAGTCTTTCTATCCCACAACACTTATCTACGACTAATAACTTAAGCTAACAAAAGATCCAGAACATTCGCATGCTAAAACCACAGCAACTCTAATACCCGACAAGGACTTAAAGACTTTAAAGTCTTTTAAAGACTAAAGACTTTCTTGTTAGAGGGACAACTTGTAAAAGAAACCCAATAGGGTGAGATCTTTGTTAAGAAACAGATGTTTTCTACACAAACTATTACCTAATCTTCCTTCTATAAAGATCCAAGCTTAAAGCAGAGGCTATTAAAAGGTGAGCTGCTGCACCAGAACCAGCTACCTGCATGAACATTCATTCCCTATACCTTTCAAAACAAAGAAATAAAACACCAGGACTAATGTACCAACAGTAACACTTGGCCATCACCACCAGCAACATAGGAAATCCCCATTTCAGTGTATACTGACTACAGAGCAATTGCAGGCAACAGCCTGGAGTATGTGCCAAGGCTTTAACTTCAGGAAAACATTAAAGAAAAGGGTGACTGGGTTGGCACTACCCAGCTTTAGAAGCCAGAGGACAGATGGGGAATATTAAAGTACTCCAGGATAGTAGATGTGATGAGAGATGTACTGAGTCGTGAGCAGCAGACATGTGGGCTTCCCTCCTGAAATTATGGGAAAGACAACCTCAACCCAGACTAAATTCCTCCAATGACCTGGTATCCATGCCTTACTTCCAACCGGAGATTTTCTTCTAAAGCAACCATCCCTGCATCCACCCTCCAGTCCCCTCTGCTCAAAGCACAGCCCAACCATCACATGAGTATATTTATACTCCAGCATTGGGCTTCTCTTGTTTAGAAAGCGTAAGTCAACACACAATGTTCCTCCAATTGAACTGTTCTGGTTTCTGTCTCTACCTGCTGGCAGGACAAGGTGAACAGTGCGGTGGTTCCTGGGATGGCAAAGCAAAATAACACCATTTATTTTCCTGCCATGATATTTTAGAACACCCAACTGCTTCAAGCCCTTTATTTTGTTAAAGAAATAAAATTTGCACTTGTGCTGACATTTTGTAGGCAAAGATCCAGAGTGATGGGTTTAAAAACAGCTGAGTTACAATACCCTAAAGAACAATTTGTAAGAGAAATGGCAGCAACCGTTAACTAAAGCATTATATATCTGTTCATGCATCTATTCTGAGGCTGGGCTTTAAAAGTCATCCTGCTTTTAGCTGCATGTTTCTTTCAGCTTGAAAGTTACTTAATTTTAGATATTTAATGCTTTTATAAATCTATGAGATTTCTGGAACTTTATGGCATAAGTAAGCACTCACTTCCCTCAGTTATGAAACATCATCCCCTCAACATGGAAAAGGATAAAGTCCAGTGGGCTCTAAGTTAGAAATTGATTACAGATGAACATGCTGTTGACATTGGTGATTTAAGAACTTCCTAGTTCATTTACTAAGTTACATATTGCAGAACTTCATGCATATAATGAGAAGTGCAGAGACCCAACCATGAAATGGGACAAGCACCTCGGTCCACACTGACTTTTGGGGGAAAAAGGTCCAATTAAGGCACATGTTCTGGTTTGTTGTATTTATTTGAAGGGATTTCTGTAAAGTTGACATTGTTCACAGAAGTTAATCACACCACACAATGCCTCAGCTTTTTCTCACGTTTTTCTCACTGCTCTGAAAAGGATTATGAGAAAAACAAATTAATCAGTGCTCAAAGTCAACTACACTTTCCATTTGGCTGTTTGGCTGTGCCGTGTTTTCTTTGGATCCCATTTTAGAGAAGGAGTACATGGACTTAGTCTATAAACTGGTCTGTCAGCTA
The DNA here is from genome assembly GCA_026283785.1 of Coracopsis vasa. NCBI lineage: Eukaryota > Metazoa > Chordata > Aves > Psittaciformes > Psittacidae > Coracopsis > Coracopsis vasa. The sequence goes on from JANHGB010066971.1 coordinate 83,014, forward strand.
CAACAATGTGCACATAAAATGCTCTTTGGAGCATTTCTATTCCATTTAACAGTTTTGACATTCCAGCCTCTGGTGCTTTTTTACCATGACCAGTATAACTTACCTTTGTTTCAATTCCCAATTCTAAATTAAGCGTAACTATTACGTATTTATTCTGCTCACTAGCAGGAAAAAATGCAACATCTGTCTACTAACCTGCCCCAATAGTCTGGAGTAGATTATAAACACACAGGATAATTACCAATAGTCAGATTGATGCTTGTGTTTATTCAGCTACTTAGAGATTTCCAAGCTTTTCCTTAAACTGCCTATCATTTCTCAGACTTACCCTCCATTAAGCACCTAGTTCTGAGTCAGAAATCAGTTCTTTAAAGAAATACACTATTTGTTTAAAAGATAACTCTCCAATACAGCAAAACACCAAAGAGAAGCAATGAATTCTTTACCTAGATGACCACAAACGCCTCCCTGGAAGCAGGGCTTTAGTCCCAAAGTACTGAGCTTCACCTATTGCCTTATGTAGTAACCTACCTGTGCTCTTTATTTTCTGGGATCATCCCGGGGGCAAGTAAATTTCCACAGGTAATAGAAAAGCCCACTCCACACACAGCCTGAGGAGCTGCAGCTCATTCCTACTCAGAGAACAGATCCAAGCCTGACCGTGTAACTGAGACGGGGTCAATGAACTACGAGGAAAAATGATTGCATGTAACAGGTTCACACGCTGGAGAGTAACTCATGCGACCTGCAGCCTGCTCCTTGATCTGGCAGCATCTCCTGGCAAGTCTCCTTCTCGCAAGCTGCTCCAGGCTGGGGCACCAAGGAACAAAGCAGAGGCTGTGAACAAACACACACGCTGCACAGCACACGGGTAGCAAGTTGATGCTATTGAGTACACACAGACTGGGCAGACCAAAGCCATGTGCTGTGTGACAGAGCTCAGGGTACAGTGATCCAGCGGTCTCATCTCAACCTTAACTATGATTTGCTAATGCTCATTTTGAGCCTAAAAACCATCCTGACGTGGAAAAGAACTTTGCTACCTTGATAAATACCTGCTATTTGATCCTTACCTATCATCAAATAGTAATTTACTTCACGCACCAGGTCTTCATTCTTTTTATATACTTATTAGTTATTTCAGGTCACTAGCTACTAGCTTTTAGGAAAAGGACTTGCCTGTTGCCCTTCAGTATTTCAAGAGAACCACTCTGTTTGCAGAATGGGATGCTACAGAAAGCCTGCTGCTCACCATTCAGTTTACCATACAACTTCTGCTTGCTACAGCATGTCACAGCTGTACATATATTCATAGCAGTCAATGCCTTATCAATACTGAGGTGTTACAGGGCAGGACTGACAGCTCACACAGCCATTGTGAAGAGAATTCATTTCCTACAAGAAACCACTTCATCATGCTGTAGTTCTTGCTTCCCAATGTTGTATTCCTCCTAGTTAACTCCATTTAGAAGCTCTATGGAAATACAACTGTTTAGGGTTTGCTTGAAGAAAATACACACTCTCACATCTTCAGCCTTGCCTTGGGTCATTTACTTCTCTGGGTAATGTTGAACGGTTGTACTACACTGAACAGCCTCGCCTCTCTCTTCTTCACTAGCCAGAAGTTAAAGATGGAGCAACCATGGCTACCCACCTTCCTCAACACCAACCCATCTCAGACAAAGCAGCTCTCAGTCACCGAGACACAGAGTGCAGCAATTGTTCTAATCCTGTGCTGCTTCGCTGCCCAGGGGTTACAACACCCATCCTGAGGACAGCCTGCGATCCACAAGGTTCAAAAGGCTTCTCTAAGGGAGGGCATGAGGTTGCTCAACTTCTCCTCTACCCTGAAACTCTGTACAGTGGTAACAAGTACAGTGTGTTACCATCAGCGCTGGATGATTTCCTACACAAGGAAGGAACTACAAAGCTTAACACACAAAACAACTGTGGCTATTTCTGCTTTCAGGGAGCAGCTTCCTCACACCACCGCCACCGCAAGAAAGATCTCACTTTGCCAATAATGGCTTTTTCTGAGCACGCTCCACTTCAACGAGCGCGCCGCCTCGCTACAGCTACTGCTGCTCCCTGGTCAGCAAAGAGCTGATGCTACTGAACACAGTAACCTCGCTCGCTCTCTCCCCAGCTCCTCTAATGAAAGAGGCTTGACCACGTCATCCTTCAGTAATGTCAGCTCAGTGCTGTGGGCCTTTTTGGGCGATCAGCACATCTTCTGAACAGTGCTGTTATTTATTCCCAACAGAGCCACTTCCTTTTCATCATGTGTTCTTTAGTTTTAATCTATGGCAGGTCCTTATAAAAAAAGGGTCCAAAGCAGCTACTGAATGTGGCTGCGGTCCAGCAGCCCTCATCCCAGATCCCAGCATGCTGCATCCTCTTTAAGGCAAGCATCTCCAGAGTTACCAGCCCTCTCCCGCAGCAACAAGGAACACGTTTATTGCACTGGGTGGATTTACATACAATGGCCTGCATATGGACATGTTTAGTATATACTGGATCAACTCAATAGAGGGGTTGTATGGCATGCTGGAAAAAATCCAACTGCTCAGAAAAATCCCTTACGGACACTTGAAAGATAAAGAACAACTGTGTCTGATGACAGCATCCTAATCACTATGTTATCTGAGAAACCGGTTAGAATCAGGTTGGCAAAAAGGAACTGAACATATGATAAAGCCTACCAGCTGATTTAAAAGGTGCCTCTTTTGTACACAGCTGCTCGGAAGAGCAGAAGGACACATCAGTGACAAGAGAGGAAACAGACTGAAAACACTACGCCCATGGAGATTATAAACAGGGAAAAGTAAAACTTGACCTTAACCTCTTTCTTCATTCTCACTGCTAAGCATTATGCTTCCTTTAAGAAAAACATCAGGGCTGCCATATAGCCCTGAAGAAGAAAAATAAGGGAGTGCTGTTATTCAGTGATCGCTGAACACAGACTGCAGCCCATGGCCTGGTCTTAAGCCTAGTCTGTTCCTACAGAAAGACTGAGAAGGAACCGATCAGCAACCACGATTTCCCTGCGAGCCCATGAAGTTTCAGCATTGCTGCACCATCTGCAGACACAGGGGAAAGAATTACTACAGAAGTCTACGGATTCTTTAATTGCATACTATGCAAAGAAGAAATTAAATGTGGAGTTCACAGAAATCAGTGGTTGGAGAGATTGCTTATGACACTTTACATTAACACAGGATTCCACCACCCACTGAGCTCTTGGTTTTGCCTTCGTAGTGACACTATGAATGAAATATATATTTTAGTGTCTTTAATGTACTTACACAACCTCCCACAAAATTTCTGTACTCTCTAAGCTCACCTATCCTGCATGTGTCACATCAATCACTAGATCTCTTCCCAGGGAAGCAGGCTTCTGTGTTACCTCTTGGGATGTCAGAACCAGTAACAAGGAGGGAACTAAATCTACACGAGCTGTCTCCCTAACCACTGAACTATTCCTTTCCATCAAATATGCTGCATGAACTGCTTTACATTTATCACGATTCCATGAAGTTACATCTCTCTACGTGGGGATACACAGATAAAAGGCACCCCAGAATCCAGAAAACAACCACCATTTCAGCTTTTCCTAAGCAAGTCCATAATTGAATTTCAACTTCTGTATTTCTAGCACTAGCACAACTGCCATCTTTGGCTTGCACAACATGAAAGGGAATACTCAAACCCAAACAAAAAACAACTGTTTCCATTTGAATGTAAGTCTTGAGAACATTCTTGTTTACACATCTAAGGCCCAGGAAGAGGGTTTGGGGTTTTTTCTTCATTTAATTAAAAGCTAAGCTTTGGAGGACAAAGCCAGACCACTATGATCTTCTAAACACTTCAGGGACTGGAGATTATATTTCAGTGCAGCTTGTCATTGCTGAGAAATATAGACTATTATCATGAATTTACCTTGTGTCACTCGTCCTTCCTAACAACCTTTTACAGATCTCTCCTCTCCCAGATTTGGAAGGAAAAAGCGGTGCCACAAGAGACCAACCAAATCTGGCATAAATCCCTTAAAAACCAACTGGTTTCCCCTTCCGCACACATGTTCTCGTCGTCTCCCACTGCCCTTAGGAAAATACACACATCCTACTTCAATTTTCCCTTTTACCACTCTAACTATATATTCCAAGTCCAAGGGCCAGCGTGTTACCAAGCTGACCAGAACAAAACATTCACAAAAACAACACACAGAAGGACTACAACCCACATCACAAACTCCAAACTGGCTCTGCCTTTCTGCTCTTGCAATTTCAGCTGTCATTGGCTAAAGATATCCCTGGCATTGCTGCTTTCCACGAACTTCCTCCAACTTCCCCATAAGTTTACACAGAAAAAAAGTCGCAGAATAAATCATATTTCTGTCCCTCATCTCACTTGCTTTGTCTCTGCCAACGTTTTACTTTGAATGTCAACAGGAACAGCAGCTTAGCAAAAAATGGAGCCAACGAAATGAACCGAATCCCTTTAATAATATTGATTGATGCCTTCTCTAACACAGCTCACCAGAGCAAGCGGGTCTAGATTTAGCCTAGCTCACGTGAAAACATCCTCATGACAAAGTCATCCCCAAATGAATCCTGTCTCACCAAGACCGCATTGACCCAGCACATCCCTCAGGGGCTCTTCTGAAGCCACATCTGTTACCTCCTACTACTGAAATAGCAAAGCGTGAGCAAGTGGCTCACTTGGCATGGACTTCTGTTCATCCTCATGGGTACACAGGGCAGAAATGGAGGAAGGTATTGTAGAGCTAATAACATCCAAGTGGCTGAGCTTGCACGATCACCCAAAAACCCCGACTGCCAAACCAAGCAAAAGCAGCACCAGAGTGTTTTGTAGTGCCCAGGTTATGGACAATGCCTGCAAGATTCTCAACCAAGGAAGACCAAAAGCTAACAAAGAATAAACCTACAGTAAATTCCTCACCCATTAATGCCCATTAATATATAAATCAAACATCAAAAGCCATTGTTGGAACATTACAGCTGAACACGCAGACAAGGCAAGATGCTCTTGTGTATTCGCAAGGAAGGCAAACCTGGTGGAAGCACCAGCTGAAGGCAACTCCAGCAGAATGCCATTAACTACAGTGCAACACTTGGGAGTCACACTAAGGTTAGGTCTGCCAGTTAGCGAAAGTTGTCCAAGTCAAACACAAAAAACTCCTGCAGAAGAAAGCAGGTAATGCCTAACCCACTGAAGACAAGCTCCAACCTCACAGGAAGACAGACTCTTTCTTACCCTGCATTATCACTTGTCTGACAGCGCCACAAAATACAGAGCATGCCATTCCATACAGAATACATGACATGGAAGCGAGTAGGTGGCATGTTATGATCAATAAGTACAAGAGTAAAACAGGTTTTTAACTGTAATAATAATGTTTAAAGCCTATGCCGGTAGCTTCAGTCTAATGCCTGCTAAAGCAAAAATGGAAGACTGAAATTACAAGCTGTTTATAACACTGAATTTATGTTTCACAATCTGTGATGACAATAGAGCTTAACAGAAATTGTCTCTCCTGGGGACTGTTCTTCTCCACCTTTAAAAACAACAGTTGTGTGCATGCTTTTATTTATTTTTCACCCAGTTGTCTGCACATCCAAGTGACTCAGCAACTGGCTGACAGGAACCTATGGGATATACACTTAGGTAGCCGGGATAAGCAGCCAATTCTTCCAGAATGAAAATCCATCATGTGGCTGGCCTTGGCAACTCACATTTAGGGAGACTTTACTATGCTTTTAGCTGCCTGCTGAGTTGCCACCCTGCAGTAATCCAGGAAACACTTCTGGCAAGTTCTGGGAAGTTTTTCCTTGTTTTTTTCCTAATTCTTAAACAATGACTGGCCAAGCAGACCAGATCGTTGAGGCTGCATTAGAAGCAAATTGATAAAACAGTATCATAACATATAATTGCATCCTTAATGGCTAGCAGAAGGATTTAATAGTCATCACGAAGCTATACTTTGATCCACAGAAAAAACACAAGTCTGATGCAATTACTCTTAGCAACAAGCAGCACATGGCCCTACCCCCCTGTGCTAACCACCTCTATGCAATCACACACTGAAATCCTACATCCTTCCGTAAGAATGCTTATGTTTTAACAAACTGAACTGAAACTTCCATTAAACCCATGTTCCCACCTGGATGGAGATTTAAGAGAGTGTAAAAGTAAATGAACACAACTCAACTTCATAGAAGAAAAGGACAGTGCTATCAAAGTTCACTTCACAGAACAGGGAGCCCTTACAACCCTCCCTTCACATGGCAGCCATGCAGCTTAAAATCACATCGGTCGTGCTGTAACCTGCTTTCTCAAGGCAGTTAAAATACGACCAACCTGCAATCCCCAAAAAGGGCTTTAAAGGTATTAAATTACATATATGCAGGTGCTGTGGGGCTTTCCAGTCATGAGCTAACTGCATGGAAATAAAGAACCTTCCTCTCCAATACAAGGTAAAACACGTGGGTTGGCACCAGAGACAAGGTGACTGCTAGTTCAGGTCTTATCAACCTAAAACAGTTGCACCAGCACACAGTTTAAGGCAAATATAAACCAGAGGAGCTATACCAGTAGGAGTTCTTACACGAACTCACTTTTCTGGCCAACTGGATGATTCTGACTTGCTTTTAGTATCATAAACACAGCCCAACCAAGGAAGCATCCTTTACACTAGAACAGCAGCATTCACACAGGGTATTTATTGTCTCAGGCATCACGGCACAGTAACTGGGGGCAAAAACACCTCTGTCAGTCAAGGTGAGTCTCACCACAAACAAAGCACCCTTAATGAACACAGGTGAGAAGCAACCAGATAAAATAGGTTAAGCACAGAAAACCAGAGCCATTTTAGGCACACTGAGCTACCAGAGCTCCAAGGTTTTCATTTCTCTGAAGATAAAGAAAAGCTTCCAAACTCAAGTATAGGATCTTCAACACATACATGCAGATCTTCTGCTCATAACTTAACTGATCTTCACTGTAAAATAGTGAAAAAGCACATATGAAAACTAAATACGCACCTTGTTACAAGAAGTGCCATCAGTGGTTTACTCATGAGGCTTTTAAGTTCAAGGTGACATTTCAGCACACACTCTCCATTTTACGCTTACAGACTGCCCAAGACATTGGATTTCCAATCGTACATACAGTTTTAGACACTGCCTATGCACACCGTTGTAATTCTGGTTAACAAAATGGTTTAGGTATTTAATCAGCCTAGCTGTACTGAGTTCCATTGCTTGGCAACTGCAGTTATTGTCACAACATCCACTTTTACTAGATGAGGACTGGAATGGCAAAGCAAGCAGGAGAATTACTGTTCATTCCCTGGCAAGTACTTCTGGAGAGCCTGGGATGCAAAAGGTTGCCCTAACGCATGCCTAACAAATCCACCCATGGGAGAGCAGTGCATGCAAGTGAGTGAGAGAAACGCAGCCATAGCACATCTCACTCAGCAACTCATCACCAGGGATTGCCTTTTCTGCTCCCCTTCTGAGCCAAAACTGGTGGAAGTGCTGGAAGAAAGGGATGCAAGAAGTTACAGGAGATGAGGGATACACTAGAAGAAAGTGGATCTAAACATGCTTTACTAGGTATAACCTGAACTGATTGCTGAAAAGCACCATTACTGCAAAGATCATGACCCTGAAATATCTCATCCTCTCCAAACGCAGTTTTCATTGGGGGCAGGACCATCTTTTCAGACCCGTATTTTCATAACTGCAATGGAACTTCTCAACCACCATGACCTGGTTGACTGAATTACAACGCAAACACCCTCCCTGCAGACTCGTGGAGTGGCTGCTGCTGTCAAAAGCTGGTTTAGCACTAGAGCACCTGGAACCACAGCCCGCTGAGTGTTTCTTCAGCAAAGTGCTCTCTTTGTTAACAAGTGTGTACTACTCAATATTTAAATTAGTATAGTAAGTTTATTTATAATTAAGCTATGGTAAAAAAAAATCTTTCCTTAGAGGAATTAGGGATTACTTTAAACAAAGAACTCTATCCACTGCAACAAACAAGAGGAGGAGCTAGACAGAACAAGGGAAGCAAGAGAAACCACATGAAGCCTGTAATACGCTCTTAAATACATAAACCTGAATGACATATTCTTTAGTTTCACTGCATCCTGAAACTCTCATCATGAGTGACAACACAGCCACTGTGTATTGTGCAAGACCAACAAGAAAACATTACCTGATGTTCAATAACCATCTCTCAAACAGAGGGACCATTAGCAGAGATAATTCTGCACAGCTCTTCAAAGGGAAACTGTCACACAGGCAAGAAGCTGCTCACAAGATTTCAGAACAGGCTACAGGACTGCATCAAAGAAAATCTCTCTATGGATCCAGACTACCTGACATTCAACAAAGCTTTGGCATGATCGCTTCCTTTGGACAGAAGGGGAATTCACCTAGCTCTGAGATGCCAGAACTGATTGCAGCACCCTGATCGTCCACTCCTCATCAATGTATGGTAAAACCAGCTGTCAATCCTGTAAGGTGCCACTACAGCCACCCCAAAACAACAGTGTTCTGCCTGTAGTTCTGACATGCCCGCCCAAACAACATGAGGTCACACCAGCCAAACAGCTCCTGCCAATATGAACTGCATCGACGGGGCGGGTGTTTGATGGCACAACTACATTGGGCAACTGCGCCACATACACATTTAAACACAGCTATAGTGCAAAGCTTTAAACTAGCTCTGATCTGAAGAAAAACATAAACTAACAGAACAGGAGGAAAAGAAAAGAGCCCAGGTTAAAAGCATCTAAACACAAAGGAAGACACAAAACACCAAAATACTGCTTTCCAACTGCTCGCTTGAAGGCAAAATCATCTGGAGAGCACAGCTGATGGACAGTCCTTGGCCTCGCCTCACTTGTCTGACAGCTCCACTGGCCTCTCAGCGCTGTTGTGAAAGAAAACCACGGTATTTGTGCAAGGCTGGTTGGTTTCGTGTTAAGAAAACACATCTGAGCAGGCTGTGCTTTGCTTTACCACATGCCAGCTTCATTCAACTTCAGATGCACAAACTAGGACTGAGTCTCCGTATTTCCTCCACAGTTATCCAGCAATTTAGGACACAGCAAAGTCCTGAACTCATGAACCGCCCCAGATTTGGGACAGGTCACACAGGGTCTGTAACGAAGTTTTCCAGTCTGCTTTGGAAAAGGCAGACCACCCAAAAAGAGAGTTCCCGATGACAGGAATGACTGCGTCGGGTGGCATCACAGCCACAGTAATCTCTGGTGTCCTCTGTGGACAACAAAAGCAGACTTGTCCCCATCACCACCTTCCCTTCCTACACTCAGAGTGCCACAAGAGCTCTACCTGCCCTCCCTTCTCTCCCCTTTTCCTCTCTACTTGCCCAAGACAATGGCTCACCCTGACACAGCCAAAAGCTGCCACAATGTAAAATGCTTTCATGTACCCTTGCACTAGTGCTCAAGTCACACATGTCAGTGTCCGACCTGCTCTGGTTTCACTAAGCATCTCTGCAAAAGCCTGTCCCCATCAGCTACCTCCATTGACAAAGCTGCAAACTACAAACTCAACCTACAGACCATTCTCAAGCTACATTTGATACAGAGGACACAGGAAGACAGTATCCTGTAAACAACACTGAAGAATCATGCTTTAATCTCAAATCAGAAAGCCAAAGTTGAGTTAAACCAAAGAGGAAAATAAAAGGCAGCACAAATAACACAACTTCTAAGTGCTAAATAGCCAGTGAACTAATAGATCAAATGAGCTCCAGTCACATCCACCAACCCAAAGTGTGACATTCTATGAGAACGAAAACGCTGGTTAAAAGGAAGTAATGAAGAAGATACCCATCAAAGAACAAAAACCAGGCCTGAGCACAGAGCCAGCAGCAAGACTGCCCCAAAACTTACAAATAACGTGTAAACCATCCAACTTGGTGATCCTGCTGCCAAGGAATTGTTTACCACATGACGATCAATACTACAATCCACACAGAGACAGGTATTTTTATCTCAACCTCTATTTGACCCAGTGGGAGCTACAGACACTTTCTCACACTAATTCACATTCCTCAAGGAGAGTCAAGATAGGGAAAACAAAAAGTTGGAAGCGTTTCAGGTTCTGTCTCCTCTCAGCCCACTTCACTGAATCACACCAGAACTACCTTGAGAGAACAGTTCAGAACCTATTTGTGCTGGTTGAGCACTTGGTCAGCAAAGCAAAATCCTTCAGGATCACAGCAAGAGGTTTTGTTCATGCTATAGGCCAACCCCTGCCTGCGCTGTCAGTCCTTTCAAGTCACTGCCCTTCAGTGCATCAGAAGCAAAGCATCCTTTAAAAATCCCTCTGAAAGGCCTGAACAAGTGCCTAAACTTCCAAGCTGTATTCTCTGTAGCCTTGAGCAAGAGTGACAGGAAATAAACTTCTCTCCTCAATGGCTGTTTTTAAGTTTGGGGGGTTTTGAACAAAGGCCAACAGTACTAGAGCTGTAACAAATCTGGCAAGTGCAGGTCAGAAAACAAGGGAGGAGGAGAAGGCGATGGAGAGAGGAAGAAGAGCTTGAAAACCCCTTACTTCAGCCAACTGGTAAATAAGCAATTTCAGATGTTTTAAACATCTTGCATTGCCTTCTGAACCATAACCAAGCCGAAGGGAAAACGGTTAATTATATCCCTTATGCTCCTGAGCATTTAAGCAGGCTACGCATTCTGTTCTTCTGAAGGGCAAGTTGTTCCTTTATTTATTGTTTAAAACACAAACAAACACAAAGTGTCCAACACAGTGATTACCCATTTTACTAACTGGAGGAACACAGAGCTGCTGCTTTGAAACATTTAAACCTACTCTGTTTCTCTGACATTTATATTTTTCCCCTTGCTCTTCTCCAATAGAGATCACACAAACAACCATGACATCTGACATACAGGAGAACATCCTGCTGATTAAGAAAAAACAAGAGCACATTACTCTTGAGAGGATACAAAGCACCACTTCCTAATGCGTTCTCCTTTGTCAGCACAACAGGCTCCTTGTCGTTTCAAATGGAAACTGGTCGTATTGATTCAACCAAAACATGAGTATTATAGAAATATTACGCATTTAATTGGTTTAACAAAGTGCTTTTGTCCTGGGACACATCAACACAGACCCTGCAAAACAAGGTGTAAGGTATCAAGGTGCGGGTTCAAGTAACTGAAGACTCTCTGCAAGCAACAGCCTTGAGAACTGCCATGGTCACTGTAATAAAGCTCTCTCGTAGCTACTGCAACCTTCAGTAAGACTGAGACGTCTTTTAAGCGTGGCTGCTCTTACTTCTGAACTCACACCACCATGAAGAAACATCCTACCTCTCTGAAAAGCAGGGTCCTCCCCATGCTTCACCGAATCCCAACCATGCAACTCCGTGTTCCATGTTTGCTCAACTTCTTCTAGAGGGAAGGGAAGTTCTTCACACCTCTCAGAGCGATTTATTTCTCCAGTTAATCTCTTGCAAAAGCCAGAGCGACTGAATCAGCTTTTCTGAATGTGAAAACCACACACCTAACCTGTCAAGACTGGAAGATGTTCTCAGACAGCAAGATCAACCACCTCCTTTTCCCCTTTCTCAGTTTTCTACAATCCTAAATATGGCAACAGTGGGAAAAGCTTGTACACACTTTCCAAGGAAAAAAGTCTATTTCTCTGTCTCCTCGTTCTTCATTTCTGTTTTAACCCAGTGTATCAGTGTGCGCATCCATGACAAGTGTCAACGGTTCAAAGACCATTTGAACAGTCATAGAACACAGATTATTTTGCCTTCCCTAATACCCCTTCAGAAAAACTCTTTACAGTCAGGATTTGTAGGGATGCAATAAACAGAGGAGAAGGGACAGCCTTACCTCCCACCTCCTCTTATTCCTCCAGGGAACTAGACCAAGTTTTCCCTTCCTAAAGCGATACTTCAAGGCTTCTTTATAGCTCTCTTCCAAATATAACTCAGAACAGTATATATCCTCCCTTTGATTTCTTCCAACAAATCCCCTTTCAGCAGAATTTACTCTCACATATGCAATGTGGGCAGAGTCTCGTAATGTAACTTAATAGTTCCTAACAAAAAAAACAAGTTCTGCCAATAGTACGTTCTAGGAAGGGGAAATAAAAAGAAATTTTAACTCTTAATTGCACGTTACCACAATGTCTCCAATTAGTATCTGCCAAAAGAGCATTAATCCCATTTCAGCACACGAACAGAACAAGGCTGCAGACTGACAAGATCAAAGATCCATCAAAAGATAATGACACACAATAACTGAGACACGCAGCGTGCTCTCCATCACGCTACACTGCTGTCCCTACACCCCACTGTCTGTCACTCTGCAGTCACACTGCACAGTAAATAGTACCTGGGAGAAAAGGCTTTCGAGACAGAGCCTTCTGAGCTATGTGACAGAAACACAGGTCAAGCAGAAGACATCTCCAGTCCTGAAGAGATTAAAAGTTTAATATTAAGCTTCTATTAGGAGCTACTTAAGAAACCTTTTCCCCTCCACCTTGTTTAAAGGTGTATTTCAGTGCCCAGGCTCCCATCACATCTGGGTCACTCATCAAGCCGGACCATCTCGCCTTCTTAAAGCCTCCCATCTCAGACACACACCTGTTCTCACTATAGACATTTTTGTGCTAACACCCAGGGCAGCATTGAATTACTTTATCTAAAGTCACTTCCACATTCCACCCTCAAGCTCCCCTCCGAGAAGCCATCAGTCACTCTCAGCTTTCACACTTGAGGAATTTTGGAATCAACAGGAAATGGAGATCAATTGTGATTTTACTAACTCAATAATGACTCATCATCCAGCTCCCTGTAGCCTTCAAATTCAGCTGCAAAGAGACATGATAGCGAGGCCAAATTAAAAATAGCAGATCTGGCTTGCACACAATTAACACTCGGATTTGTCATGGATTGCAACATATTCAGGCATCTGGAGATAACACAACATTACGACCATCTTCCTAGCATCTCCCTGCCTAATTCCAAACACAGTTACAATTCGGTTTCCTTAGCTTAACCAGGAAATCAATAAGTATTGTTTATTATATAAACCCATCATACCACATTCTGTAACATCCATCAAGCAATTTGAACATGCCCAAGAGTTAACGCTGCCTACCAGTGCCCCTGGCTAGTGATAACAAATCTTCTGTTATTTATGAGAACTCTCAAATCATTCATTTCTTTCTGCTTGCATAACCTCCAAGCCAAAAGAAAAAACACATTTGCATGAAATTAGAAGTCAATAAAAACCAATTATTTCATTTACAAAAATAGAAAATCATTTTCTATAAACTACTTAAATGCATTCTTCCAAAAATAAACTTAATTACAAATCTAACATGGAATTATAACAGCGTATGTGCCTACTGTGATTTACATAGAATAAAAATAGAAAGCATATAATTTACACAAAAAAAGTTTGGACTGCTGAATTTTCTGGCTCTTGGAGCCACCCTTTGTTGAAAGGCTAAGACAGCTTTTACATTCAACAGCTACTTCTGCAAGTGCCTCACTGCAGTCTACTCAAATGGCTCAGTTCAAGAAGCACTTCATCCCAAATCAAAAGGACTCCTGCACAGAAACCTGTGCAGCAGTCAGTGGCTGAGATCAATTGCTCTAAACTTTACAGAAACAATGACAAACTATTTCCTTCTGTTGATTTTCTCAAGTCTTGCTTGTCCGTAAGTCTCAAACTGGAGATCTTCTGCATTTCAATTAAAGTTCCATTTTCCACCCATATAAAACAAACCAACACAAATGAAAAGTCATCTACCAGAAAATACCTCATTTGCCATTTTGTTGCTTACACGTAAAAATTAAGGATCTGAGTAAAAGTATCCAAGGCATCTAATTATTTACGTGCATGTGTAGAAATGGCAAAGGCAAATAAACCCTGTACTTTCCAAAAGGGTGTATTTGTGAAACAAGGTGGCATAACAGCTGTCAGCCAACAAAAAGAAAACCAGCTAAAATATGCAAAATGAGATTAAAACTGTATTTTAAGCCAAATTCCCCATATTTCAATATAAATAATTCAGCTGCTTTGAAAAGATGGCTGATGGCGACATACTCATCCTCATTTGTTTTGCTGCTCCCTCGTCCACTCTCAGCCACACAGTCCCACCCCTCAGGCTCTCATCGCCCTTCCATAAGCCAGTGTAACTCACTAGTTAAATCAACTGAGAGAAAATGAACTCTTCCCCTCTCTGAACACCTCAGTAGTTATGACTGTGCACAGCACCCCACAGACCCACAGCCTAAAACTAGGTTCATCAATTGCTGGGTACCAGGCTCAACACCTTACAAAGCCAGCTTTGCAGTTAAGGTCTTCTTGAACCAAGACATCAAGGAGGTATGTGACACCATCGAAAGGTTGAGTATTGATGGAAGAGGAGAACAGAGAGACAACAGGGGACAGACCCAACTAGGGTATGCAGATACCTAAATGCAGCATTTCCCCCCCTGCCCAAGCCCCTCTACCCTTCTCCCTATTAAACAGGATTCACACCATCTCATCTCACCGTGTCTGGGGGAAGCTGCGAGGGTGTCTGCAGATGAGCTCGAGGCATGAGACACTGTGAGCAGTGACAGTCATCCTGAGGTCAGAACAGTATTTTGATACCACAGTAAACAAGGCCTGTGGCTGCGAGCAAGGAAACACTGAATGGCTGCACACTTCTCTGAGTGCTGCTCCTAAAGGAAAACCCTATGGCACGAATGGACAGCATCACAGCACAGCCACACAGGGAGGCCAAACCATGCTCAAATCACCTCAACTGCTGCTTCATTCTAACTGCATGTGACACCAGGTAATCTTAACAGTAGCCTGTGAAGATCTGGGGGTTATTTTTAGTGTACTATACTATCTCCTTATCAGCCAGCCAATTCCAACACCCCCATCCTCATACTTCTGCTCATAGTCTTTGAACGCCTGACAACACACAGCTTCCCATTGAACGTGTCTTCACCTGGACATCGCCACACCAGCATCTGAAGTCGCATCAGTGTTCTATACACAGAACACTTTACAATCCCTCCAGAACAGCATTTCTTTGCGTTTTACAAACGGGGAGGGAAATACAAACACCCGGAGGAGGAATACAATTTCTCCCCAACCCTTGCACGCTGTCAGCTTCTGAAGCACGAGATGTGATCACTCCCTATTTTAGCATGCATGACTACCAGTGTTGTTGCTCACAAAAATTATCTGGTCCCTTCTTAAAATCCAGTTACAGCATTTAACTTCAGGCTCTTCTACCCAACCAGTGGATGGAGAGAGGTGAAAGCAGTGACAACAACATCTTGTTATGCTTTATTTGCTGCTCATAAAAAAAATAGACCCTTGCTCTCAATTTATACTTGTCAAATCAGTATTTAAACAAGACCAAATCTGGAAAGAAAAACACATGTGAACACAACTGCGTGGCATTACGATACAACATCTGATTCCTGCATTCCAATTCCCTTGCTCTCAAACACTGCAACGTATTGCAAGACAAATTTAAACATAAAGCCACTGATAGCAACTACAAAACCACCACGAAAATCCTCAGACAATGCTGGCTTATCCAGTGGAATGCGTAATTCCCGTCTTCATAGTATCACTTTCTTTCATGAAAAATACTGGAAATATCTTTTTACCAGGTTAACCAACTCTGACTTCAATCTTGCTGACATTTCTTAAGTAGAGCTGAATAATTCCATTCATATGCAAATTGTACAATAAGCCGTGAGTAGCAGCGCTTGCACAGACTCCCTCACAGAGATGAGCATTCACTCAGCCCAAGCCTAATCTGCAGTGACATATCTGAAATGGAACAAGGCCCAAAAGGTGCAGCCCCAACAATTTACAGAAGGCAAATTCTCAGCTTTGATGTTGTTTTTCTTCTTTTACTTTGTGGAGCATCTTTAAATATTAAAGAGATGAAAGAATCGAGAACTGAGATTGCATCTGTTGCCATCACAATTTAACCACAGTCCATGTATTTATACAGTGGAATCTCCAAAATAACACTGCATCTGTTAAGATGACGGTGTTTTTCCATGGGCTGTGCTGTGTTATAGCGGAGTTACTCCAAAGCTATTGCTTTTGAAGTGCTGATTGTGATCCACCCCAAATTCTTTCTGTAATCTTCCTCAAATGTGTCGAATTGTAAAGCTGTTGTTTCTCAGAGCGGCTTGGGAACAACAAAACCCTAATACATCTCATCAGCGGGCATTTGGCACTAAAGCCTTACAGCTAATGCAACATGTTTATTTAAACAATGAACTACCAAAAGAGATACTCAAAACACAAACCATCTAAAACCAGATGTCCATTTCACATGTGTTTCTGCTGAAGCACAGACCACCGCCACATATACAGCACACTCAAATGCATTTCTTTGTCTGTGCCTTATTTCTGTAGGATAACAACAACCAACTTGAAAGGACCTTTGTTCCTTCACCGGTAACACTGGCCGCAGCTTAGAATCACGACCCATGGAAGCACACACAAGCTTGAATGTTAAAAGGGACTCTCACAGCCTAAATTAATTATTAAATACATTATTATATGCCTCTTGTGGAGCAACAGTATCAATGAAAACATTTGTCCACATAGTCAGCCCACTCAAATGTGACAAAAACACAAACATTTTATTAGCACATAAGCAAAAAAGAAAACAAACAAACAATCAAAACCTTCAGTCACTCAGACAGGACCCAGGCAGGCTCGAGTCAGTCTCAAACCAAGCCAAGTCTCAACTCTGGAACAACAAATATGCTTTTCTTTAACCCCATTTTTGCTCTTTCATACAGTGACAACTGCCCAGACCAGACCTCCTTCATGGGTGCATTCACTGAAGAGCTGCTAGCAAATACCAATGTAAGTTATTAAACCAAAATCTCCGTATCCAAGGCACATGAGCAACAAAACTAACAGACCCTCCAACTTTTGGCATCCTTCACACACGAACGATCCTCACATTCTGCATCTTTCCTGCCCCCAGCCTCAACACTTCCCAGGTCTGGGGAAGAAGAGCAAGTACACACAGTAACAGCAACCTATATGCATGTCAACACAGCTGGGTGTTCAATTCCCCCCATGGTTTCCAGGAGACATGGCATTTGCAAAGGACCAATAAGATGTGCATCCATCTCGGAAGTGGAAAGGAGAAGAAAAGAGAAATAGAAGAAGCTTCAGCCACAACAAACTGAAAGAAGATGTTAACTGCAATCAATACAGAACCACAAGCTGCTTCCACCTGCTGGGGATACAGAACAACTAGAGAGAAGCAGCAGCTAAAATTCCCATCGTGGCAGCCAGACACCATCGCAATTCCACTGGGCTCCTTGCTCCATCCCAGTGGGTCTGTGAACTCTTAACAGTTTGTGCCATCATCTTAACTCTTAACACTAGGTTCTCAACGAAAAGGAAGGTAGAGCCACCTGAAAGCTTAACAAGAACAATCCACACTACTTAACCCCATCAGTATTTTGGGGAGCAAACCAAATCCCCAGTGGGACACATGGAATTTGACTAGAAAAAACAACAGTTTATTTAACTACACATGAAAAGCCCCATGAGAAAGCAACAAAAACACTACAATAAAAGTAATTTCTGCACTGGCAAAGAGCACGAGTGACAGAACAAACGTGGTATTTCCATCATGATTTCAACTCTAACACTACAGCCAAATGTTACTCTAGGATCAGCTGAACAGTGCAAACACATGTTTGTTGCTACAGTGCAGTGCCAGTGCCTTTTCTCCTCATGCGAGGTGTCTGCCATGTGCTTTTAAGCCTTTCAAGGTACATACTACTCTCACACAGAAGGACCCAAGGGGATGCAATGAGTGGCAAGGAAGCGAAGGGTACTATCTTTAGGAAGACAACACGTGGAGATGACTCTCAACCGAAGCCAATGCAAATAATGAAGAAACCACCTCGGTGAGATCCAGGGATAAAGCTCTTCCAAAGTCCAAGCCAATCCCTCTGTTAAAAGTTTGGTTATAGACTGTTTCCAGGAGCAGCTGTTACCAGACCTCTCTCCAAAATGCTGCTCCTGTTTAAGACTGAAGACTTGAACTATCCATCTGTTTAAGACCACCTTCCACTTCCAGAGAAACTTCTGATTATTTCTGAGGGATGCTCTATCCCACACCATTTCAGGGTTTCTTCTACACCACAAACTACTTTGGGAGATTGCTCCTCCAATATAACAAGTTATACAATCAGGAAAAGCAGCATTGTGTCAATTCATGCTTGGGGAGGCTATTTTTGCATCTCTTTCCCCACCAAAAACCTTTTCCAAACACAACAGTCCAGCTCCTGTGAAGTTTTCCTGTGCATACCTATCAGGAAGCCTTCTCAAGGCAAATACCATGATCCATAAGCAAACCAGATATAATATCCCACTAAGTATAAAGGAAAACCTCCTACCACCTTGCTACAGCACTTCTTACAAACCCATGGCAATGCTAACAACAGAAGAGTAAATAAAACAATGTGATGCTATCCCAATCCTACCAAACATAGCTACCAGCATACCCCTTCAGCTGCTGTGCTTATAGAAGCTTCATCCCATAAATACTCTCCCTGTTTGAGCAGCAACACATCTATAACTAAACACAAAGCAAGCACCTCAGTCCTCCTGCCACTTCATCTCATCTGTCTTATATAAGAACTGCCACTATAACACAGTTTGAAGATAATGATGTACTCCGTACTTGAGAATCACACATTCAGCTGCAGCTACCTACTGTATTCCAGTAGTAACAAATGGAAGAGATACTTCAAAGAACACATTATCCCAGCTCTAATTTATGCATGCTCCCTCTTACCATCAAGCCATTTATTTTAAACCTGTCAGATATACTTGTAATGTAGCATCATGAATAATTTAAAAAGTAATCTGTATAAACCAAGTTTATAAACTTAACAGCAGGTACAGTACCTTTCATTCAAGCAGACTGCTCTCTGATAAAGTGCAAGGGATCTCCGGGTGCTTCAGCATGTATTCATTTCAGGCATTCTCAACTTCAAAAAATTCCTCTTTCCTGCCTCCAATCAAACCCTCTGCTATTTGAACACAACTGTGCAAGCAGCTGGCTTAAGTATACCAATATGTGAACTGTTCTTATTGAAGGAAATAAATACAAAGCTTCTAGAAACAACCAGTAACTGTGACCCACCACCCACCCAACAGCAGAGGAACACACACACACGTACTGTTTGCCTCTGGCACTAAGAATTCTAAGTATTAACTGCATTTGCCTGAGTCACATTCTGACACTGCTCCCCGCTGCAGGGAGAAGGGATGCTCAGCAAAGAACTCCCAAAAAAGCCCACCTGGTAAGAGAAAGTGTTTTCATCAGTTGATGCTCAGCTTCCAAGTAAACAGAGCTATCTTTACAGCATGTAATGGCACCAATAAGAGGTTTGCAGATAACGTTCACCCTGGCTGGTCACAGAGCTGTTTCAGTAATATCTGCTTCACTAGCAACACACAGTAAACAAACTCATTAGGTCAGTGGACTGGACTTGCCCAACACATACATCTTCACAAACTAAGTATTCACAAAAGCAGGACACACACTTGGTTTATAAACTATCACAGTAAAACACATACATGTGCAGTTCACCTCCTGCTTTAGAAGTTTATTTGTATAATACACACTTTTCTTAACTCAACAGCGTAGCATGAAGCTCTTGAGGAACAACCTGGTTAGCACTTCTCTTCAATCACAATCTTAATATGAATTATTCCTCCGAGTTGTTATTAAAATTAGTTTGTGCTGCTACAAAAGCACTCATTTGCTGCTCTACCAAAATATTTACTAGGGGATTTGTTCCTCTAGAGGAATAATCTTGGTACTTTATTGAGTGCAAGGTCCCTTCTCACTGGGTAGGTCAAAGACAAGTCTCCTTGAAAAACTACCTGGGGAGTCACTCAAACATGCAGATGCTTGTTTGTGCTCACACCATCAGGTTTATGAAGAAAGGAACAGAGTAGCAGGAAACGCTCACATCTGGATATCCCAAAAATCAATAAATAAAATTATATTCCACTGATGCTTACAAATTGTATGCAAATCAATCTGTAAATAAGTAACGGATTTTGCTTTTCAGCATGTTTTTAACAATATTGTGCCACAACAGCAACTTCTTGGGGATATCAACACTGAAGAAGTTAATTGGTGTCTTGAAAGGTACCCTTAGGGAACTGCTCATATTTGGCATTTGCAAAGGTTAAAAAGAAAAACTCTCAGTGATGAAGGCAAGTTAAACCTTCCCAGAACACCACCACGCTAACACCATGGTTTAACAGAATGTATTTCCTTAAGTAATGAGTGAGCCAAACTATTATCAAACTTCTTAAGCAAAAACAAGCCCTGTGTAAAGGAACCAGAGCCTGGTTTTGAGTTTAAGGAATTGGTAGAGCTCTGTTTGCAGAGCACAGAAATACATGAATGAACACTGTATGCTGCTAATCATTTGTCGGTCCTCAGAGGTTGTCTCAGACAGCTCTGGACACAAAAAAAGACAAATATAGTACTACAGAAATCAGTCCAGATTGTACCTGTCATGACTTGGCTAAGAGGGAAAAAACCCAGCCCAAAGAAAACCACACACAAGACAGGCTGGCTAACAATCACAAATGTGTCTTCATCAGCGCCGTTTGTTGAGTTCTGCTTTTGTATAATATGAGAAAAAAATATATTAAACTATTCTTTTCAAAGTGGCTTTCATTAATCATATAAACTAATCCAAGTAACCTACACAAGCTGTCTATACAATTTAGTGATAGAAAAATTATACACGTCAAACATATCAAAATAGTAAAACAGTATTTCTGCCTTTCATACATCATGGCACTCCTGAAGTCTTTCTGAACACAGAACTCTTAAAAGCAGTTCTTCTACTACCACCTAAGCCCAAAAACCTTAAAAGCTCAATTCAGCCAGAAAGATCTGAAATAAACTGAACCTACAAACCTGCAGCAACTTTAATTATGAGACTCTTGAGACAATTACTCAAACTGCAGCTTCTTTAAAACTCAGCATACACAACAGTTCTCCATAACAAACTGCAGTTTACCCATTCCTGTGTGTGTGCTCACACACAGAAATAAAAAACAGCTGCTACTTGATAACATCACAAAGCATTTCCAAATGGGAAATGCTTTACACTAAAATCCAAGGAGGAATTTACTCTATTTCATAGGCAAAAGTTTGAAGAACTTATTCAGAAAGTAGCCATCACTTCTCAGTCATCACCTTTTCAAGGGATTAAAATAATGCTCAAGCAGTTTATTAATTTAACTACAGATAATGTAGATAAACACTCTACATTGACTTAAATAACTTAATTCAGTGCATTTTGTAAGTTATGAACTTTGGGGCCATTACAGATGATGAGCTAGATAAGTTGTTTTCTGTGTGGGATCATAAAGTTAACATCCAGTGTGAGAAAAACAGGTTTCCTGCATATATTATTTCCTCCCTCTCTCAAAGTTCAGGAACATAAACAAACTCCTCTACAATGCAGTCTGCGGTAGTTCACAATTCACACAGATGAAATACATACACAATATAATTAATCATTTAACAAAACTGCCTCTTCTGGTCTCACCGAGTTCATCGTTTCAGTGATCACTGGTAAAATCTACCTCAGATTAAAGAGGGGAAAAAAATATATTGGGGAAGAGAAAAAAGGCATCAGTTAAACATGAACTGAAATTGTCCTTTCAAGTGAACAGCTTCAGCCCTGAAATACATTTTAATTCTAAGTGGTAGATGCTTAAGGAAAATAAATCTCCTCACTGAAGACCTCCTCCTCCAAGATTTTCTCAGTAAATGCCAGTTTAGCAGAAAATCAAACAGGATTTGAAACAACTTTTCCCAAGGCAACACATACTGGTAGAAATGAATTATTTGCCAATGCAGACAGATTCAAAAATCATCACACGGAAATTCCTCAACACTGGATTTTACATGTTACATTTCAAGATGACAACTATTTCAGTGTCACTGGAGTTGTGCTGTAATTATACTCTAGGATTAGCTTGAAAGCACAACTGGTCAGTGAAAAAACTAACATAAAAATTAAACACAGGCATTTATCAAATCTCAGCAATTTCCCTCTCAAACCCAACAAATCATGCCTCCTGTTGTACTGAACTTAAACTATTCGATTCATCTGTCTTCTTGCTCTCTGCAGCCCCTTCCTTTCCTCGCTTCTCACAACATGCTTCAGAAATAGGTTAAATTTCCTTCCCTTCAAACAAAGAATAGTATTTCTCTCTCTCAAACGTTGGTTCAGCACTGAACCTTCTAACACATCATCTTCCTTCCACACCCATTCCACAGCTTTCTCACATTCTCAATGCATTTTGCCTGATATTAGCTAAGTCACTACCATTTCCTAACCCTTTCAGTTTCTGAGTCATGCAAGCCTTTGCTCCAGTTCTGGTATGGAAACGCTTTGAAAGTACAATCTAACACAATCAAAAAAGCCAAAGTACTGCCTGGCTCAGCGCTCCTTCCCATGGACTCCAGTCTCCAGCACGCCCTCAACACTTTCCTCCTCTCCCTGGTGAACCCAACTGACACCAATTCCTTAAACATTCTGGCATTTTCTATTCGCAACCTCAATTACAGAAGGAATTCTCCAACTCCCATTTATCAACATTTACTAACCACGAGGCGTACATGGAAACGCTGATGTGAAAGCTAAGGTGTACGTAACGCTGACATTCAGGAGGTCATGAGGGCTTTTACTAAGCAACCTGGGAGAGGGATTAAACGTACAGCATGAGCTACTGCTTATTAACATCAGGAACATAAAATATAGCCTGGATTGACAAACAAAAGCTCAGAGTTAACATGAACAGATCCATCAAGATACCTATCACTCTGACGTATTATCAGACTAAAAACCATTACTATTACACTAAATGTTTAACCCATTCCCTTCTAGACATTCCCTTTGTAAATATACACATGGGTGAAAATCAAAACCCTCAGTGCTCAAGGCAGGAAAGGAAGAAAACACCGTGTTTACGCTTCATCTTAAATCCACCCCAGGATGAAACAGCCTCCAACAGTTGCAGCTTTACACATCAAATGCACTGTTGCACCAGCACATACTTTATCTTAACAAAGGGTCGTTTTCTTTTCATCGCTGTGCTATCCTAACAAAATCTCAGGAAATTCTCAGGATTTTTTAATGCCAGTTTTTGAATCAGAAGCTTTCCACCTAAGCTACCTGCATTTTAAAGAGGTTTCTGTCATATAACCACGAAAAGATTTTATCTAATTTAGCATTAAAGGGATGGGTCTCTCCCCTCCAGTTGTAAATCCTTTGTATTCCTATGTAGGAATGCCTTGCTTGTTTGACCGAAAATGGAAGTGCCTTTTAGCTATGACACAGTATATATGAAAAACAAATAAAAATTAAGATTAATCTTCCTTCCACTATTGTGGGGAGAGGGAAGAATATGAAGAGATGCAAAACATCTGCTCTGGAGATCATTTTTCCCCCTAACAGCAAAATTCTTTCAGCAATAACTCGTGAAAACAAAGGCTATTAAACTGTAAACTACAAAGGCGATCAATTAGAGACAGTATTCAGCTAAGACAAGTTTTTCAGCATATCTTCCCATATTTAAACGCCCAGATCTGAAAAAGAAGATATTTCATTTGGAAGGTTCTTAATTGGGTCATTTTAGCTAAGTGGCAACCACAAACACTTCGGAGGACTAGAGCCTAAAATCCTAACATACTGTTCCTGCATTGTCTTATTGCCAGAGCTGGGCAAGCACTTCCATTTCAAGGTGTTCTGTACCAGGTAAGGCAAGAAAAAAAACTGCAAGCGTGTATCCCAGCATTTGAAGGATATACGGAATCTCCTCCTCCTGCTCTGCTTCTCCATGCAAAGCATTCAATAGAATGCTTTGGAAGCCCTTCCCTGAATAAGGGCACCGGGGTCTTCTTTTTCAACTTACACGAGATTAATCTTCCCTCTTGAAAACAGCTCTACCTATTAAGTTCAGCTCATGGAAGTAAGGCTGCGACTCTCCAGCCCTAGCTGGCCCTACCACTACAACGCAAAGCCTAAGTTGGGCCTTAATTTGCATGGAGATAATTGGCATTCACTGGCTAATGAAACACAATATTACTCAACACGCATTACAGGCTCCATCTATGAGCTCCTTGCTCACTTTTTTCTGTAGTCAGCCTCACTGTCACTGCATCCAAAGAACTTCCCTTTCTTTTCAACCTTAAACTGCTTTTAGAGAAGCCCTTCTAGCTGCTGATTTCTTTCCCTTTATATATAAAATGTACAAAATTGATCTCTCCCTTCCTTTCCCTTTTGAAAGCGAGAGCCGCACAACAACAGCTCAAGGAGTATGTTGAAAACACACACCACAAGAAATTAAAGCATCAAGATGCAGTAAAGAATCAACCCTGTTCCTGCAGACGCCAAAGGAGAGAGGAAGCCGCTTTTAAAATGGTTGGGCTCCAAAGCCACCATCTCCCTGCCTACAGAGACACTCCAGAAAACACGGTAAGGCTCATTTCATGCGGGAGAGCCTCAACCCATCGTGAGCCCGACACACCGCCCAGCACCGGGATGGATGTGGTGATGATTGCAGGCTGATCCATCGCAGCGCCAGCCATCCCTGCCCCCTTTATTTTCCCCTGCGCCCGAAAGGGGCGGGCACTGCAACAGAACCACAGGTTTGAAACGCACAAAAACAAAAGTCGGGGCTTTTGCAACTGCCAAGCGAGGCAAGCGGACGCGATGAAGGGCAGGAGGGATGCGGGCACCCCCGTCCCGCACAAGCACCCGCCTTCTGCTCGGTGCAGCACCCGCACACACGGAGGAAGCAGCTCGCACTCTGCAAGTCAGCGGCACAAACCTTAATGCTCGATGCAACACAGCTGCCTTGAAAAGATAGAATCACCTTTGAGAACGCAGCCCCACCATCAAACCTTTCTACCAATGCACAAACGTTAAGTACCGACCTGTACATTAATTTTTAAGAAAATAAACACTAGCAGACTGTGACCTTTAAGATTGCGGGATACCACCGTAATCCCGCACCCCGAGCAACGAGGGTGAAACCCTCGGCAGTAAAGCGGCAATAAAAGGCAGGCAAGGCGCTTATTTCCAGGAATTCTTCACTCGCTATGGCAGGTTATTGCATACGGCCTCTAAATATTGACAAAGATCAAGCTCTTTCCATGCGGGGAAAGGTCTTTCCCAGCCTGCGAGTGTTTACTACGCAGCTCGCAGCGCTGGCTGCGCAGGGCTGAACACCGCACCGTGCTGTGGAGGGGAGAGCAGCAGTGCGGGTCAGGTGCGGGGAACACAAAGGAGGGTTCGGGCGGGCACCACGACCCTGCTTCCCCGCAGCCGGGTTGGGGGCTGCGGCTCTGCCAGCCCCGGGTGTAGTTCAGTTTGTGCATGATCTTGGCTATATTTATTTATTTGATTAGAAGTCAGAAAGATCACTTCCTTTACACTTCTGAATTCATTTCTTCCTCAGTTCCGACCTATGAGTTGTGAAATTAGAAAAATAGTGTATTACTGTACTTTGGATTGTGCTTTCTAAGCAGACTAATATATCTTTAAGTTCTTTTTTTCAGTTCAACAGTATGATGTAGAAGAATTCAAATAATAATAATATAAGCAACTTAATTCTTCCTGCCATTTTTACATATGTGTTTATGTTCATGCTCTCCTCACTATGTTACAGCTGGATTTTTGGCAAAAGTAAGGTTTTCTTGATGTCCTACAGAAAACAAAAAGTTCAAAAAGACTCTGTGATATTATCAGAACAACTTTTGTAAGTGACAGCAGCTTGGAGGAGGAAGTAGAAGTAACCTGGGGTCTTAGGAGCAGGTGCATGAGACTGGCTTGATCCATCAGGGCAGGGGTTCATCTTCATCCTAACAAACGGTGTCTTGTTTGGATGAAGTCAGAAAAATAATGTTATTTAAAATAAATAAGAACTTTAAACACTTCACTGTGGTACCATTTACTTGATTTTGCGTCTTGTGTGTGATATGAGACTTGCGAGTGATGTGATGCTCAAGATGGTTTTAAGCAGAGCAATCAGGAGGTCTCCTAGCTATAATGCGGGCTGTTAATACAGATTTTGATGACCACTTGCAAGCCCCAATGGTTAAAATGCAGTCTTGTGAAGAAAACATGAGTGGCAGTCTGAAGTTTGATCATAGGCTATTAGTTATTCTATATTATTTGCATTTTTCTGTTCAGTAAAACAAAGACACTGAAAAAAGTATATAGGAGTAGTCTTTTGTCACTTGATGTCATACTCTTAGTGAAGCCTCTTTTTGCAATTATCTGGTAGCAAAAGGCTGGTCTAAATTGTAGCACATGCTACGTAAGGAAATTAGACATAAGCTATCTGACCTTGGGCTCCAATACATGTGAACTATCATAGCTTGCATGCCCAGTAACTCCACTCACATGGGTGGGGATTAAGTAAACACTAAATAAACAGTGTTTATAATAGTTTATACCTTATTTAGTGTAAATTAACTCTAAATAAACAGCATATTAAGATGACACAATGTGCTAGAGGTGGAGTCCACAGCACATGTATCACTTCTTCCTCTGGAAAAAGGGAAAGGAGGAAAAGGAACAGGCAGCAGAGAGATCTCTCAGGGACACAGGGCCTCCTGAGAGTACCCAAATGTGAGCTAGAGCTCACTAGCCATAACTGGCTCAGAGATTTGACCTAAAGTGTTTGTCACGCTAGTATGGAAATAACAGCAAGGAGTAGATGTTGTGCATAAACATGTGTGTAGTTCACCTGTGCATGCGTGGAATTAGAGAGAGAAAAACAGAATATAAGGAATTTTGCAGACCTAATGTGGCTGGAGATTTATAGTTTTCTTTTAAAGCTCTGTATTTTGGAGGGGAGAGGATGGAAGAGAAGTACGCAGAAAGAGAAACTGGGTTATATGGATACATAGTCAGTGTTTTCAGGAAATTTGCAAGTATTTAAGAAGTCAAAGCTGCTAAGTAAGAACTGGAACGTTAATTTTTTCATGAGTTTCTGCAAATGACACGCCTTATTTTAACTGATTATTATACAAATCGTGAACTATGAAGATAATTGCTTCCCTGGCCAAATGACAAAGGAATTCTTATTTCCAGTATATGCTCTGTTGAATGCCGAAGGCATTGTACATGCTAAGGCTAATGCTTTGCTGTATAATAGACACCTACTGATTAGTAGTTCTCAAGCTTAATTTGGTTATGGTATGATAAATTAGGGAGTGTCTTTCTAAGTAAAACTGACATAATGCTTTTTTTTTCACTGGAACTAAGATAAACCTGTGCTTCCAATAAAACACCTCCATAAAAGTTAGTTAGATTAAAATTGAAGCATCGTTTGCATTTCATGTATTTGACAATTTTATAAAAATGATCCCATTCTTCTCATGTTTGAGTGTTGTGCCAATCTAATTGTTTTCCAAAGTTACATTAAGCAACATGACTGTCAGGCTCACGTGTGGCTCCTTTGTCTATAGTTCTCCTCAGGGGAAATTATTTTTTTTACTTTACTAATGTTTTTATTCGTAAGAAGCCAATGAAGACTGCCTTTACTGAATTGGCTTTTGTATTTCTCTAGTTTGAATCCTAGAAAAGAGGAGCAAACTAAATGCATTTACCTGGGGGACATTTCTGAAAAGACTGATGCTGGAGTGTTATCTAAAAGAAATAAGCAATGATTACATTGATGCTGTCTTACTGGTAACTGAGGGAGAGCATAAGGTCTGCTGATGGAGTGAAAGTGGGCTCTCTGTTTTGGGAAAAATTTGTAACAGAGAAAAATGTTTTTGTATCCCTTGGACCTACGTGACTGCCTAGCAATCAGCCAAAGCAGGAAGGCACATGCAGCTGTCTGTTATTTTGCCTGGATATTTAGGTGTTTCTCATCCTTGGTAAAGATTGATGAGGTATTGCAGCTCTTTCTCATGCTTGATTAAGGTTGATGAGGTTTTGAACCCTTGCCAAAAATATACCTATATAAATCAAATCAAGTTAGTCCTTGGAAAGCTGAGCTTGAAAGCCGTTGAGATTGAGACTGTAAGAAAGAACAGGAACTCAGGAACTGGATCCAACTTGATCTGGCTGGCTTGGGCAGTCCCATAACCATATCTGCAGCAGGCAGGACTCCAGCAGGTGACCACAGTAAGGTCCTGAGGTCTGCTTAGCCAAACAGACGCTGAAGAGCCCAGTGAACCCCCCTAGGACCATTCATAGCAACTTGATATAAAATGTTTTGAGATTAGTGGTTTTCCGTCTGTTTACCTTGCCTAAATAAGCCCTGAATATTCTCACTGAAGCATAAGGGCAAGGAGCCAAATTGCTACCGAAAATATGCAAAATGCATGCCAGAGCAAATGCATGAAACATGCAGAAAGATTTTGTGCAGGCAAATAAGGGGCTTTACATGCATCAAAGCAGTAGGAGGGAAAAACTTTACACCATCCTCCATGATATGTTTGCACTCTGCTGTTCATGTGGGAGTAGTTACTGAAGATCAAAGGTCACATTTCAACAAAGGAAAAGAATAATGTATTCACTCACATCCTTTTTATTCCCACTTAGCTAGAAGATAAACATAACTGTTCTTAATATATTTTAAGGATTCTGTCTTTGTATTTGTGGGTCACCCAATGAAACCCACAGACATTACATTACAGACTCCACTTTAAATTTAACATCCCATGAGGAGAAGATGATTTTCTGCTGTTCCTACCATTATTGGCCTAATACTGTAAGAATATTAAAATAAAATTCAGTCAGTAACTTACATCAGTGATATTCCTGTCATAACAGTTGTAAATCATTCCATGTAACTAGCACATATCTATACATAGAATCACAAAATCATAGCATCACAGAACGGTTTGGGTTGGAAGGGCCCTTGAAGATCACCTAATTCCAACTCCCCTTCCATGGGCAGGGACACCTTCCAGTAGACCAGGCTGCTCAAAGCCTC
>JANHGB010066997.1:0-11538 GCA_026283785.1 Coracopsis vasa
CATCCTGACCTAGTGCCACCTGGGCTGTCTTACATCCCAGCATCCTAGGGATATACATGAAACTGGCAGATAGGAGATGGGACCTTGGAAAAATGCATGCCTCTTGAGATCAGGCAGGAGGGATGCACGAGGGCATCTCTCATTGCACTAAATGCTTATTTTAATTCCAAATGTAACACCTAGAATTCCGCTGTCTCTTTGAGTTGCTCAAGGATATGGATTAGGTGAATCTCCATCATTTTTGTGTTTTCAAGTGTATAGCCTTGACTGAAAGTCAACAGAGAGCAGTCTCCTGTGACCCAAAGTATTTAGAACAACAGGACACAGATGTGGAGGTTTCTCGAAGCATCTTTGTACCTAACTCCTTAAACCCTTACAAATCTGACCCTAAGACAGAAAAAAACCCAAAAGCTGAAAATAAGATTCAGAATGGAAGTCCATATCCATTTTTACCTATAACTTAATGATGACCACATAAGAAGGAATACAGGTTGTACTCTCTGATCAGGAGACAAGCAGTAAGATCCTGTCCCATGGAACTGGGATTTGCTTCATGCCAGTACCCAGAAATATTAAGAATGGAAGAAAAAAAAATAACAAACAACAAACAACAAAAAACCAAACCTAACAAAAATTTACTCCTTCACAGGTTTTTTCTCTATGTGGAATATCAATGTGCAAGAGGCTTTTCTAACAAAACAAAGTTTCCATACTCAGTGATCTTAAATACCTGATGTTAAGGGCCTTTGAGTCTTGTGGAACTCTAACACAGTGCTAAATAAAATAATAATTCAAAATAAATATTTATTATAAAAAATAATTTAAAACACTCTGGGAATTTGAACACTTTGCTTACTCACTGCATACTTACATATGGTAGGCTAACTGTGCCACTGAGCTATAAGGGGCAGAAATAAACCATAATGCCATTTTGACAGGCCTGTTAAACCACTCTTGGTTCCTTGGGGGCATGCAGGGAGGAGGGGAAGAAGGGGAAGTCGTAGGCATTTTTGGTTTAATTTATTCATACTTTACTTTCCTTCCTATAATTGTGTAAAGAGGAAAATTTCATCTCTGGGATAGCATACCACTACAAAACACATTAAATAAAACACTAATTATATATGTAGCTATGTCAGAATTAGACTTTAAAAAGAGAACAAGGAGCTGTTACACAGTCAGAAAGATTTGTTCTCGGATAGCTGCATTTGAAGTAACAAGTTTGGGAGCTTTGTGGGGGACCACAGACTCACATTTGCTAACGCTTATTGTCCAATCTCTGTTCTTACATAGATCAAGAAGAAAGAGACATAAGAAGGTACCAAAAGCACTCAAGTCCAGTTCTCGTATTGCTGTACAGGCTTTGACCTGCATAGTCATTGTGCCTAACTCTTGGCCTCCCCCAAGTGCCAGACCCTGTGTCAGGATCCCTCAGTGATTACAGGAGATCTTACAACCTTGATGCAGAGGTCCCGTGCTCCCTCATGACAGATAAGGGATAAAATGCATATTTCCACAAGCTATCCCTGTTGAAAAAAACACAAAAGGCTCATTACAGAATCAAAAAGATAAGGTTAAGTTTCCAAAAATCCTTTTTCTTCCTGGAGTGCTGTCAGCCTGTATTAGCCCTCTGCTGATTAAACATGCTCAAGATGAACTTGAATTAGTGTTTTTGTAAAGCAGAATAAGAGAAATTAATTTCCCTAGGAAAAAAAACAATAAAACAAAACCCCCACTGCTGCATGGGGCACTCTGCTAAGTAGTTCAACTTTTTCTCCGAATAAGCTGGTCTTATTGAGGTATCAGAATTTTTCAAAGCCTTTATCTGAATCAGGCAGAGCAGGGATTACTACTGGCAGCACTGTCCCCCAGAGAAGTTGCCTACCTGCTGCTTTGTAGGTTTTCAGAGGTACCACCTCTGAAATTACAGAATTACTGAATAATTCTGTGATTTATTCCCAGATATTCTGTGATTCCAAAATCAAAGCATCTTGGAAAAATATGAATTGAATTTATGACTTTATTTATTTATTTATAGGTTATGGGCTTTAGCAAGACCATAATGTAAAACTCAGCACCCTCTATTAGGTATGAGAAATGCAAAATATATAACCTCAATATGCAATATATATACCCTCAATAGGCATTGCTGCTGTGCAAGAGGGTTGGCTGCAGGTCTATGACAAACAAACGAACAGAAGGTGGCAGTAACTAATAGGAGTGCCAAAAGTAGGAAATGATGGGAAGACCTGGGGAATGGGAAAGAAAGGTAAGTGACAAAAAAGAGGCAGCAGATAACAGAATATTTTTGTTACCCTTATTTCACTGAAACGACTTCCAAATGAAATTTTAGTTCAAAGGTAGCTTGGGATCAAACAGAATTCCTTCTTTGTTCTCCACTTGAAGATTTTAAATTCAGCCAGCCTCATTGGTATTGGGGGGTGGATTTTATTTCTTTGTTTGGTTTCCTGAGGCTGAAGCTTTTTCCCAGCCAAAAATATCACAGTATGAAACTTCTTCATACTGAAAGTTCTGCTGGAGAAATCCACATGCTGAAAGATTACTGATCTTCCCGTTGTACTTCAGAGTTCTCCCAGGTTTGTTTAGGACTGGTTTAGTGTTATCATTGCTCTTTCATTTGCTCCCTTAGTCTGACAAAAAAAATCAGTAATGTGGTTTTGGTTTTTTTTTAATTTTTTATTTTTTTTAAATAACCAAAGTCTGCAGTAGACAATTGAGGCCTGTCCATAGACCTTGGGAGAATAATTATGCAGCCAGTTGTTCCTCCCAGTTTCAACATCACAGAAGGGGTGGGGAGGAACTTTGTGATGTTCTTGCTCCAGAAGAGTAAGTCAGTTGACACAGGCTCAGAGGCCTCTGGAGAAGAGCTGTTGACATCAGTGCTTCTGGCAGTCAGGGCTGCAGGGTCTGGCATATGTTGCTGGCTTTTATTTTCTTGTATTTGCAGCCTGACATCAACCTCACAGTGAAAAAAAAGCTGGTGAATGGAATTTGCCTGTGAATAAGTTTCCTTTGTGAATTTCCAGTACCATTTCTGTTCACAAAGGCTATGGGTTTCCTTTCATTGCTGGCATGGCAAATATTTCATTCCTCTGATCTGCTTCAATATGCTTGAAGAGGCTATTTTCAAATTCTTCTGCTTCCTCTTTTTTTTTCAAGGAATTCAGTGTTTGTTATAGTTATCATACAGCCATACTAAGTTTACAGCACATGAAAGGTGAAAGAAAAAGGTCATGTATCTAGAAATTTCACTAAACAAAGAAAATGGAAAAGAAAAAAAAAAGAAAAGAAAAAGAAAAAGAGGAAGAAGAAGAAGAAGAAAAAGAAGAAAAAGAAAAAGGCTTCAACAGGAATTACAAATGCATCCATGAAGATATACATGGGTGCTAACATTTAACAGACAGAGCTGTGTAGCTGCATTTAGGTTTTAGATTTTAAAGGCTATATATTACCATCCTCTTGTTTCTAGAAGCTTGGTATTCGTTTCCACTGAAGCCATACAGCAGAGCATGTCTAGTTTTGAATCTCTGACCTTCATTTTGACAGAGCAGTGGGAGATGCATGTGTCTGAGGAGCTGTGTGATATATGCTGTTGTGTGCAATTTTTTTTTTTTGAGATATGTTAATGACCTGGAATTCCTGTTTATGCCTAAGTTTCTTTGGCCCTAGAATACCTGTCACAAGTTGTCACTGGATTAAAGGGACTAGATTTTAACTTATACTGAAGCTTTGGGGGTCTAATTATGTTCAAGCTCTACCAGAGCCAGGTATCTAAAAATGGTGCATCTAATTTAAGTCATAAGAAATTAAGCTAAAAAGCAGCTTGAAAGGCCACCTGTCCCTCCTAAGATATCATATGATTCATAAGACTCATACAGCAGGTAAATTTTCTCTATAATCTTCCCAACCATCAAATATATAAATTTATTTACATTTCAAAAGAAAGTACTGTAGTCTCTACCATGCAGTAACCATGTTCCTTGTCTGCTGTGGAAGCAGAGAAATTGTGTAAGGAATTCTGATGAAACAACTAGGAATTACATTCAAAATGCTGTTTCATTACCTCCTATATTCTTGTATTATCAATAGTAAGGCTGAGTTGCAAGTATGTGCTGACACAGGACAGCTACATGGTGATTATTACCTTCTTGCATTTTGCTTGGCAACTTTGCTATGACCTTGCAAACTAAGGAACCCATCTGTCACTTATAATTCATGTATCACCATCAATTTCTAGAGGACTAAGCAGCTTGTCCTATGTCTCTAGTTAGGAAGAAATGAAAAATGCAGCAAAATCCTCCTTGATACTTTTTAGGTTTTTTCTTTTTTTTTACATAGAATTGTTGCTGAAGTCAATGATACAGATGGTTACTTTTTGTAAGTCATTAACTAGGCATTCCAGGAAAATAATTTTCTCTTTTGCTGTTTATTTGAAATCAAAGCAGGCTTCTCATGCTGCTCTAGCGGATCATTTCTTTCCCATGGGATGGGGTAGGATGGTTAATATAGTAGAATATTTCAGTGAATATTTGGTTGGCTATGAGAGCATGCTATTTTAAGGGAAATTTTCTGAATATTCTTTAAAAAATCTCAACATATGAAGCAAAAGGAGCTGTCATGATTTTTATAAATCTTTGATAAATTTTCTAATTATTGAGAACTGCAAAGGTGGTGAGGAGTGCTTTTTCTTTGCTATTTATTTCCCTTTCTTTTAAAAGTATTTGCGTGAACTGCAGCTCTGAAGCTAATATTATCCCAAATAAAATGATTCTATGATTAAAATAACTCTTAATGTTGGAAAATAGCTGCTTACCATGAAATCTATCTTTAGTATTTCACAGAATCATTGAGGACCAATCTTGTCTCTGTTTTAAATTTGCTCATTTTTTCCTAGGGGCAAAACTAGTAGAAGAAACAAAGGTATCAAAAGGACACAGCCTAAATCCTCCTCAAGGCTCTTCTAGACCAGAAGCAATACAGAAGAGGGTAAAAAGAAAACAAGAAGAAAAGAAAGAGACTGGAGAAAACTGATTTTCTTTTACCCACCAGATCAGTGGCTGATCAAAAACGAAATCCAAGCCATTTAGTTCCTAATGTATTGTTTCACTCAATAGATTAGTTTGTCACCATAAGATAGTCTGTACTTTCTGCTCCAAGAGAAGAAAGTAGAACTTACTTTACTAAAAAGTTTCATCTGCCCATGAAAATTGTGTACAACATCCCACCAAGTATGTTTCTCATTAGTCTATAGCTAATGTATGGCAACCAAATTTATCAAGATCCAGCCAGAAGATACTCAAACAGAGGCTTCTGATTTAATGTGAGGATGAAGGGGTTGCCCACTTTCAACAGTCTTGCTTTCTGTAGTAAAAGATTACTTGATTGTTTGATTTTAGTAGTAAAAGATTACTTGGAGATTGTTCCAGGACTGTAATGGCATTCTTAACAGCATTCATAAGAACACACTTGAGTCTCCTTCCTAACATATTTAATTCCTTAAAATATTTACTTCTAAAGTTGGATCAAGGGGGAGAACAAATTTAAGCACCAGAGCCACAAGCTGAAGAAATATTATCCTCAACGAAAGAATAAAATCATGTCAGATCAGTAAATTTCATAAACATTTTATCCTTTCTTGAGGTTTCATTTCTGAAATACAAGTTCTATACAAATTCTGAGAAGTGGATGAATCTGCTGAATATTTTATCACATTCCCACATGCTCTAAAAGAACATTACAACTTCACTGGAATGTTCCATTATGAAAACACATGGATAAAATTACTTGTACTAGGAAAGAAAAGTGAATCTCAGAGAGTCTTCATGCTGAAAAAAAAAATGGTTACAGCACATATCTGAGGTAAGTGCATGAATAAGCAACTGAAATACAATGCATAGGCAAAACCTAAAGAGCAAGCATTGATGTGAGCACCCATGACTTTCCAAGCAATTCAGTAGAAATCCCCCAAGTGCCTAGTGCAGATATATCTCTAGGCACCCACCTGATGAATGACTGGCTAAGAATGCTGTGTGTGACAATGTCACAGAGGGCTTTAGGTGCATTCTGCTCGGTGGGCCACCATTAAAAACATAGGAAATGTCAGCTGCAGAGACCAGGCTGCTGGAGATGTTATTGTCAATGAAACACTGAAGCCACTTTACATCAGCAAAGACATACAAAAATATTGTGATTATCTCTACAGTTCTGTAAAACCAACTAGTGCAAGCCAAAAATTCAGACTGTTTAGCTGCAAATAAGGGAGAATCGAATAAAAGTTTTCATTTCCCTAACATAATAACAGGCAAACCCTGGGAGGTAGTGTTTTAATTTTGTAAAACTTATTTAATCTCTCCAGTGCTATCCTTCAGTTCTGAAAATTAGAATCAAAGATGATTAAAACCTGCTCTTCTCTTTATTCATCTGAAATGAGTTGTGTCTATGGCTAGAAAGGAATGTCAGACAAAAAGCTATGATGTGGTTCCAAATTTTAATTTAATATAGTTGAAATACATATGGTTTGTTACTTTTTAATTTAATATACATTTTCATTACTAAAATAAGCTTTGGATTTTTTAAAAGTGTTCCTGCAAATTCTTCTAGAAACCCACTGGAAATTCTTTACAAGGGGAGCACAGTTCAAAGGGAATGTCACAACTGAGCCAGGAAAGCTGGAAAGCGATAGACACACCATACTGGCTATGTACTTTAAATAGTCACCAAACTAAATATTTCTACAGAAATTATACTAAAACCACCTTGCTTTTAGCTAGTTTATAATTAAAACTTGTTTCAACACCTCTGGAAAACTCAGTATAGGAATAGTCTATAGGCTGAATTATTAGGAAAAGTTTGAACAAGAAGGCAGGAAGGAGGACCATGGAAACTACAGGCCTGTCAGCCTGACTTCAGTGCCAAAGAGGATCATGATCAGATTACGCTGAGTGCAATCACACAGCACTTGTGGAAAAAGAGGGGGATCAGGCCCACTCAGCACAGCTATATGAAGGGCAAGTTGACCTCCTGTTGTCAACACTTTGACCCAATACAGCATGACACCATACCATACTCATAGACAAACTGATAAATTATCAACTAGATCAGCGAACAACAAGGGGAACTGAGAACTGGCTGAACTGGCAAGATGAGAGTGTCATTATCAGTGGTGTGCACAGAGCACTTGTTCTGTGAAGAGAAGCTTAGGGAGATAGGTTTGCTCAGTGTGGAGCAGATATGACTTTGGGGGTACCTAAGAGCAGCCCTAGTGCCTACAAGGAGATTATGCAGGGGACAGGGCTGGACTCATCACAAGGGTGCAAGGCAGGAGGGTGAGAGACAACTGATATAAATAGAAACTAGAGAAGGTCACAATGGATATAAGAAGCTGTTTTCCTATAAGGACAGTCAGGCAGTGCACCAGTTGCCCAAGGAGGTTGTGCAGTCTCTGTCCTTGGACACTTTCAAGATGAAGCCCTGAGCAGCCTGGTCTGACGTCAGGGTTGACCCTTCTGTATGCTGGAAGTTGGACCAGAGACTTCCTAAGGTTCTTCCCAGTCTAACCTATCCTTTGATCCTGCAGTAAACAAAAGCTTCTTATTATTAGCATAGGGATAATCGTTTCATGCCTTCACCTGTGGGGTTCAGACATTGGTTCCTGTTACAGTCATTAGAGTTTCTGACTTTTTGCATAGGAATGATAGCTTGAATGACCTAATTTGTTCAACTGACCTATGATTTTAACTCTTTATAGAATAAATTTATTTTTGTTGCCAATTAATTTGCCATCTCTCTGAGCTATATACCATATAACTATGTCCTTAATATAATGAAAAATGTATCTATTACTTTAGGTGGGACAACTTCTTTTAATTGTTTTAAATGCATTCTTACTGCCCTGCATCATCTCTTTATGGAATTCTCATTACATAGCTAAAAGTGTCATCTAGTACCAGGTTTTAATTTTGAATATTGAAAACAGCTTAGAATCTGCCCCTCATCCTAATTGTATCCAGGTACTTACAAAGCTTTCTTCCACAGCCATAGTTTCTGATTCAGTCAAAACATGAAAAGTTCAAATAACTTCGTCTCCACCTGCCAATACTGCAGTATATGTAGTCTGATAAGTATAAGATGTTTTCTATGCCTGATTGAAGCTATTGATGAAGGAATGAATTTCATACTTTATTCTGCTCTTGTATGGAAGTGACTTACATGCTTAGCATAAGTTTAACATCTTTCAAACTTTTGTCAGCTAGAGAGCTTTTCCACACTGATCAGCAGTTAAACTCCTCTCAGTAGTGGAGACAAAGGTTTTCTTGCTGTTGATGACTGGAGATGGATTTCTGCAGACCATAGTTAGATGATATCAAAATGGTCTCAAAGAGTCACTGCAGAATGCATGAATAGTAACTTTCTAAGCTGTGATAACTTATTGTGTGACAAAGCCACTTGCAGAGAGCTCACCACTTAGCTTTTATTCTTTACTCTGCTGAATGTGTTCACTAGATCCTGCTCATGGAAGCTTTGAAAACATAATTTAGAGTTCCACTTGTTCTATTAGTGTGACATCCGTTTGAATAAATTTGGTTTGACTTGGTTCCTGGCAGTCTGATGGATCACAGTTGTCATTTATACTAACAGTGGCAGTCTGTCTCCTCTATTTCATATGCCTTGTGCTAGAATTTTCATTACTTTGTACAACAGAATTTGACTACTCACTAGAAATACACACAATCAGTGCACAAAAAATAATAAATGCATGTATAAATTATTTTCACTAAAAAATCCTTGTATTTTAAGCAGAAAAAAATCAAGTAGCCTTGGAATGATATGTGTGGGACATTTCATAGGTAGGATATGAACAATGTCCTGGTAAAGCCTTCCTCCTCATACGCCAAACTCAGTAACATGTTTCGTTCATTGTTGCTTCTCAGAGTTAAAACAGCTGAAAATAGTACAAGAGTACATTTATGTAACACTATGTCTTCTGAACATTGTCAGCTTGTTCCCCAATTTCTAAACTTTAATTCCGACATGCACATGTGGATTGTGGGCACAGTGATTCATCAGTGCAAGAATGAAGAATGAATCATCCCAAAATGATCATGGAGGAGGTGGATATGGTGGTACAGGAGGGCACACCAGAGGCAGCATGCCACACCATCTGAAAAACATGTCCAGGAATGATTGAAGTGCACTTAGATGCAGTTTTCTCTAAGGATTAAAATAGAGCAGTGTGAGTTCTCTATAAATCTACCTTGTAGAAATGTGTATTCTACAAGTAAACCCAGATTTTAACTGAAGAAAAGGCATCTGGGATTGCAGTTCCATTTCTACTTTCCAAATGAATCTTAGTTCTAAATAACAAGGTAAGGGTTGGAGTGTCATCTGTGATGTCCAGTAGTTTTACCTTGCACCATGTTGAATGTTGTCATCTAACTGCCCTCAATTGTAACTAAAAATGACTTTATAGCATCATACCCAGAGATGCCTGAAGAAGAAATCTTTTTTAGCTATACGCACCCCTTCCTTACACCTATCAAGTTCTAGTACCAATCATATAAGCAGTCTGTTATCATGACTTACTCTTAGTATGTGCCTGTGATATTACTGCATATTTGTTTCTTATTTCCACTTTGTCTCTATGTAAAACTGACAGATACAGTAAATACCAGTGCATTTATACAGTCATCCATAAACATATTTCCCATTCCCATCACTTTTGAAGACTCAGGTCAACTTTTGTGATATACAATTAAGATACATATACAAAATGAGGACACAGTAATAATGTGCATTTTGTATGAGAAACATTGAACATTTGTGGGGGGTGGTTATTAAGCAGATTAACCTATACTTTTTATTCTTTGCTCCATGTCTCTTCAAGGTACTGGCATGAAATTTCTCGGGAATATCCCACATGAGAGAAGTCGGAACATATTACTTGCTCCAGCAATACAAACAAAACCAGAATCCAGTTAACTCAAGTTATAACAACAAATCTTTTTCTAGCATAATGGTTTGATGCTTCCTGAGAGAATTCTTCTTTTTTTTTATACAGTACTTCATGAAATAAGAAACTTCCCATACAATGCCAATATTGGGCAACCAGGATTTTACGCCCCTCACGGAAACAGCTGTGCCTATTATTGATCCTGTCAATTGTTCTGGGGTGAGATATGAAACAGAAAGTGTGTTAGTCAGAAAATGTTTTTGTCTTACATGAAATGATAGCTTATCCTAATAATCAGCACCATGTTATATAGGCAGCAGCAGGTGCATATTGTTCAGGATATTTTTAATGTGTAATCATAGTCCACATAATTAGGAATAACCAAAGGGAATCCACGTTAGTATTTCATATAAAGGCTTGAGGCAGCAACTGAAAACTTTTGCTTTACATAAATTATCTCTTTGGAGATGAGATAAAAAACATCTCAGGAATGCAACTGATAAACCAATGGATAAACTTCGCTATTTGGTGAGATTTTTTTTTTTTTTAATTTTTTTTTATTATTTTTAACAAGCCTTAAACTATAACAGATGCTAAAACTCCAGCTGAGTCTATTTTGGCTTCTGTTCATAGCCTCCATGACTGAATGTTTTTACCTCCTCTAACTTTCTTCCAGAACTGCACTACAGCAATGAATACAACAAATCAAAACATTTTCCAACATAATTTTGTCAGAAAATAGCAATTCATCTATTTTGAAATATTGTTCAGATTTTGCAAGGAGAATCTGGAACTGAGAAAGCTATTGCAGTGTGGCTGATAAGCCGTATTCCAATTCTAACTTGCAATAAACACTTAAATTTCACAGTCCCTGAATTTCTCCATATTAAACAAGTATACGCGAGGGTTCTTGAGTAGACCTGTCTTTCTCTGTCTGAGTTCAGTTTAATTCAGACACAGAAACAAGAGGTAAAAAGAAAAGAAAAGAATATTTTAAGAACTGGGCAGCTGTAACATGAAACAGTGAGAGCATCTGGGAGAGTCTGCACAGCCCAGCCTGAGAGCAGCTTTGCAGAGTCTGGCCTAAGCATATTCATCCCCATTGCTCACCTGCCTCATCCTGTCCCACCTACTGCAGGTATGGTTGTCATAGAGCATCCTAGAGATACTTGACAGCAGATAAGTCAAAGAAAAAAACACTAACTTTTGAGGAATTTAAACAGTCTGTCATCTAGATATTCACAGGTTTGCTTCTTGCCTCTGTGGTGAGGTCCAGGACATATAGGATCAGTAAGATGGGAAAAGCAGCAAATAAATTCACCTTTTTTATTTAAACAAATCAACGTAAAATAACAGAGATTATCCTAATAAAGGTATTTTGAAGGAAACTGTTTATCTTAATTGAACTTAACCTGATAATTGTTCTCTGTTAAAGGACAACCTCAGAATACTCATAACTACACTGTGCAGAGAGAAGGGGAGGGGAGAAACAAGGGAAATGATACACTCATATTAGTCATGCATGAACTTTGCCTTTCAGAATTATTAAAACCATTTTATCTAATCTC
>JANHGB010066998.1:0-31381 GCA_026283785.1 Coracopsis vasa
CTTGGAGCAAGCTGCTCCAGTGGAAGGTGTCCCTGCCCATGGCAGGGGTTGGAGCTGGAGGAGCTTTAAGGTCCCTTTCAACACAAACCATTCCATGATTCTATAAACACTCAGGACAGAAAGGTGCAGCAGGGTACAGGGTCACAAGTGCTTCATCCCAAGCTGTGCAAGCCTGGCTTGACTGAGCCCAAACCCGCTCATGCCAGGAGTCTGGAGCTCACTTACCGCGGCTGGTCTCAGGCTCCAGCATAGCCCTGAAATCCCGCAAGCACGAGCGCGTGCTCCATCCGTGCCCCCCGAGGCACAGGACTCAACACTGACTCAACACTGCTCCTAAAACCAAACCATTTCTGCTCTGCTCTCTTTTACCATCTTTCTTTGGAGCACGCCCGGGCTGGGCTTGGGGGCAGAATCTGTTCCAACACCTTCAAATGGAGTTGCAGGTAAGTTTGTTGAAGAGCTCCACTGCCACCTCCTCAGAGACACCAGGAAGCCCCAGACTAACTTTTATTAAACTCAGTGAAGTTCCTTGCAAGCCTCAGCTTAAGCTGCAAACGTGCTATTTAACAGGTGCTCCAGCTCTGCAGAGGGAAGTCAATCCAGATGAAACAGTTCAACACTTAAAGCGTTATGCTTAGAAATCAAACAAGTAAAATCTGTTTTAACTGTGACGGGTTTTGTTGCAAGGAAGCCAGCTGCAATGGGATGTCAGTCAAAGCTCTGCTCTGAGAGACCAGCCTCAGGTTCCCATTTGGCTAAATTCACTGCTTCTATCCATAAATTCTTGAAAAATAAGGTCTGTCACAATGCAGTGACACAGGGACCTGTATTCACCTTCAGTCACCTGCATGGGAACACACACACACATAAGAAGTTATCCCAAACATCCCACTTTTCCTCCCAGCCTCCTGCTGTCAGCAAGTGCTGGAAGCAGAAGATAGTTTAAGGAAAAGAAAGGTGGATTCAAAACTCAAGCAGCAAAAAGGAAGGAGATAACCAGAAATAGGCAGGGCCCCCTCAACACCCCACTGCTGCATGGTGGGCAGGCAGGAGGGGAAGCGAGGGAATGAGGAAGGGATGGTGGGATGTGGCCAGGCTGGATGTGCTTTCCTTAAATAGCTTCTCCCGCTCTGCTGGAGACAAACCCCTGAGCTAAACACACCACAACAGGAGCCAAAAGGACGCTCCTTACACTATTTTCCCATGTTTCTTTTTTCTTATAAAGACAGAAGATACAGAATAAGATATAAAGACAGGATTTTCCCCCCACCTTGTTTCCCAACATTCCAGTGAGATGGAACACTCCCATTTCTTCCCCTCCCCCCCATTCTGAACTGAAGGGGGTGAAGTTTAACAGCAGGATACTCCAACAGTGCCCCCGGCACAGCAAGTGGGGGAAGAGTCTAAAGCCAGAGAGTCCATTGGGACTTCTGCAATCACAGAACCTCCTCCTCAAGGTTAATGGGGCTACACTAAGTTTTTGCGTTGCTTCTGATAAAATCAGCCATTTCTGAGAGGGGCCCATCCTTGAAGCTTTTTGGTGATTAATATATGTTTTCCCTCATAAAAAAAACTGGAAAATACAATGGTGCTGAGAATGAACCTGTAAGGAGTGAACACATAGGAATAACATCTTGTTGGGAGTAAGAACGTAGGAGTTGCCTGGCT
The DNA here is from genome assembly GCA_026283785.1 of Coracopsis vasa. Lineage (NCBI taxonomy): Eukaryota > Metazoa > Chordata > Aves > Psittaciformes > Psittacidae > Coracopsis > Coracopsis vasa. Next base: position 1,669 of record JANHGB010066998.1, read on the forward strand.
CCATCCAAAGGACAACCCAGGAAAGGCCTAAAGTTCCGCACTGGTGATGGAGCATTCCTGATTCCGATGATGCTGCAGATCCAACAACCTGTTGTTATACTAACAGAAAACACTCCCTTCTGTTCCTTGCCAGTTTAGCACAAGGAGTAATCCCATCTTGGTGAATAGGGCTGGACTGAGCAATTCCCACAGCAAGAAATAACTGGAAATGTAGTTTTGCACTGCACGGAGATGCCTGACCTGAGGGAGCATCTGCCCCATGTCACCACACATGAGACACTCTTGGTCTTATTTTCCACCCCTTTTCACAGGTTATTCATCAAGATAAAACCCAGAGCCAATGCTTCAGATGTATGCTGACAGCACAGCTCCGAGCGCCTGACCTCACACTGACAGATCGCTGCCCTCAAGAGCTCCCTTCAGGTTTCAACACACATTTCTGAGGAATCATGGAGCTGGGCTTTGGTTTAATCAGGATGGACACCAGGAGATCAAGAGAACACTTGGTTTTCCTGAAAAATAGAAAGGAAATCACACGCTGCTTTTGAATTCAACCTTTCTGACCAGGCTATAAGTAACCGAATCTTTAGTGGAGCAAGCTTGAACCTATGCATGAACACAGCTCGGAAAAGAATGTCACATTCCACATTGCACAATAATAATCCAATTCCTGCGGGAAAGAAAAAACAGAATATGAACAATTCAGTAAAAGCCTAATTCTATTTTGAAGCACATCACCTTCCACCATGGATCATTTCAAAACATCATGTTCCTAACGTACACAACAAAACCAGAACTGAGCATGTGGCAGAAGTCCAGAATTCCCTTGCTCTATTGCCTGACCGTTCCAGGATTAATACTAGCATGAATCCCCTGGTGTTGCTTCCTTTACTTCTGAAAAGACCATCTAGAAAACAACGCTCCTCATTCCATCCACAGGCTTCTACAAAGCTGCTGCTTCATCCAACAAACCTTTGAACTGTTTCAGGATGAAAATTCCAGGTTTTCTTTCCAAATTGCAGAAAATTTCCAACCCAAGGATGAACTTGGTCCATTTTTGCAGGTATTTCTAAAAGAAAGTTAATTTACAGAAAGTCGTCTCAAAATAACACAATGGGATTCAAGTTCATTTGAGACATTTGGAAAGCAGTGTCATACTTTATTTAAAAGAAACCCATGTAAAAACAAAGCTTAAATGAAAATGGTACCTGAAAAATAAATTATTTGATATAAAACAAATCAATAACTTAAAACCACACTAAATATACAAAATGTTGAACCATATACTGTACAGTATGGAAAACAATTGATAAAACCTTCTGTCCCACAAACAGATTAATTCATGAACAAAAGAGTACATAAGTTAAGGGAAATTAAGTCAATGAAACCACTAGATAGAAGTACAGGATTATTCAAAATTACTGGTCAAATAAAGGCTTTATCCCAACTTATGTTTCAAATTTCTCAAGTCCTTTTCTTCTCAATGACCAAGTGAAAAAGTTCAGCTGTACCACGGAAAAGTTGCTCAAAACTGTTGGAAAATAAGGAACAACCAGCATGAGAATGGAGACTCTAAAAGGTGAGCCCAGAAGCAAGTCCCAAGGTTTCAGGTGGCAGTTCTGCTGTCCCTCATTCTCCATCATTGCCAACAAAAAGAATTTAAGTGCTGAAAATTCCACTCAACAGAAAAATAGTTTTAGCTCAGCCTTGGTGGATGGTTTATGGGGTGTGATAGACAGGAATAACCACAGCCAGGGGCAGGAAAACAGGACAGGATTCCAAGGCAAATCCCTCCACTGGGCGCTGTGCTTGGCTTTAGAGCATCTAAAGGCTTTGGCTGGTTTGAAACCATGCAGAAGGAGAGAGCAACACTTGAGGGGTTGTTTAGTTGTACTACACAAGCCTACTAAGAAAAGGCCATCACAAAAACAGGGCTGCATTGAATCCATCTAAGAGTGGACACTTGAGCTGCATCATGGAGGAGTCACACAAGGTGCAGGACAAGCAAGAGGGACTCATGACTCTCTTCATGAACCCCAGTCTATAAATAAGTAGAAAAGCAGTAAGGTAAAACATCAGAAAGGAACGCTTGCCTTTGGGCCTTTGTAACTCTCAGTTCTATTGTGATGAGCGTTCAACAGTGAGAAGTACCGAGGAACTTGCCTACAGCACAGACTCATCTGCTTTGCAATACAGAGATTAAAGTACCCAGGGGACAAACGTTGTTCTTGGGGAAGAAAACAAAACCAAAAAACCAAACCAAACTCCAAGCGCAGCCCCACTACGGGAGCTCTAATTGAGCTGGGCTCTCTTCTGGTGAATGTGAACTTGGTCCCTTTGCTCTAAAGCTATACTTAGGAGCTCTAAGTAGAACTGTTAACAATAAGGTGCTTCACCGGCAGAATTCCAAAAGACAAATCTCCTCATTATAGAAGTCCAAATGGTAACCATACGAGAGAGGTAGCGTTAGGTTAAGTTACTGTGTTTGACTGTTGTGACCGACCCATGAGCTCACCATCAGCAGTTCACCAAACGCTGTACGTTACAAACCCTCTAACATGTTGCAGGCAGACAGAGCTGATGACTATCAGGACTATTCATTTCCAAAGCTTGGCACTCCAAATCGGGGATCAGGTACACAGTTATTTTGGTTTTAACTGCTCAACATTCTTTCTAGAAAGGTACCTAGGCCAAGTTTTCTTTTAAGATTTGTAATTGTTTCGTATAAAGAACATTACTACAACACCTAATGTCCCTATAAAAATAAAAATAGGTGTCCCTCTCCAGAGTGACACCCTTTGGTCATCAGGACAAATATAAGTGACCATAAACTGACCAACTAATATTCACTGCAATGAGAAATGTAGCCTGAGTGACTCGTGTGTCTCAATTTTCAGTGTTTTCATGCTATCATGATACAGACAGACAAAAACCTCATAACCAACCAAAGAGAAGGAACAAGATGCGTGGACACAGAGCACCATGGGGACGCTGACTTCTCCTTCCACCCTAAAAGCTGGCTCCTCACGTCCTTCTCAGTCCCCGATCTAGAGCAGAAAGCGGAGGGATTGGCACCAGCTTTGCACAGGAGGCAACATTAACTGTGCTGGCTCCATCCCCTCCTGCCAGACAGGAGATGATAGCACAGCACCAAGTAAACCAAACTTTATAATGATGTAACTTGAACATTAAAATAATTTCAACACTTCAGTATGAAGACACCATCTAAAACAGTCACAAGAGAGCTAAACACACTCAGCTGCTTGGATTCTGCTCATGTTTAGTGGTTCTGATGCTGCCATCTCCTCATCTGAAGGAACTGGACTTGCCTCTGCCAGCTTAGGATACACAGCAACACCAGAGCTTCCTTTTCCATATTTACTGTGAAGTTTCCCTAGCTGCGGATGGTTATCAGCACGTTTAAACTGTGAGTAGGCTTGTGGCTACCTTTTGCACCAGGGTGAATTCCATTCGTAGTGGGAATCTGGGAAGCAAATGTAAGTTACTGAGCAGGAACAAAAACTTCGTAAATCACCAGACTGGAAAAGACCAAGCCTGAATAAAGCCTTCGAGCAATCTTGAGTTTGACAAAACTCAAGTTGTTTTATATACTAAGAAAATCTGATTCATTTTTTATTTGGTTTTATTCTGTACAACACAACTCAAGTCCAGAATGTCTCAGAACTTTGGACGTGGTCTTCAAGCACAGTCAGGACAGTTCTGCATTTAACCAGGCATTGTCTCGTTTTAGAGTGAAGCTCCACAGCCCAGCAAAGAATGAAGACTGCTCATGTGCAGTTCTGGAAGCCCTATAACAAGTGTGTTTGGCAGCCACACCATGACCCGGTAAAAGCCTTCTTGGAGTGCCAGATCCAACAAAAGAAAGAGATGAGGACCAAGTAAGGGCAGCAGCACTTCCCTTTCAAATGAAATACCAAGATAACCCAAGTGATTTTACATCCAAAAGTGACAAAGCAACAATTAAAATCACACCAGACATTCAAAAGCTGGTGAGGTTTCCTGCAAACAATAACTGATTGAACATTCAAGGTCCTGAAGGCTGACCACGCCTCAGCACAGGATCCTGCCCTTGCACAGTGAAGTGTTTTTACTGCCACCAAAGGTGCCTGACTGCAGATGGGCCTCCTAAAGGAGATGGCTCCTAGCCAGCAAGCGAAGAGCAGAGATTCCCCACTGGGAATGGCTGCAGAAGCCAATGGCAGGTTCTGCTGGAGTGCCAAGTGTTGGCATGCACACAAGTTCTCCTTGTGAAAGCAAGTGGACCGAAAGCAAACAGGTCCATTGGAACATCCAGCCAGAGTCTTCCTGTTTGCAGAGCCTCAGCTCTGAAGGTAGCTACCCTGACCGTAAGACTGATGAAGAAGCCTTCCCTCCCTTTTCTTTTCAAACACAAGGCAGCTGAACAACTTCTTTTCTCACCGCATTTGTCCATCTGTCGAACACATGTAAAAACGAAACGGTGTCACCCAAACTGCAGAGTCACGAAATCCAGACTGACGCCTTCAGAAAAGCTGGCACCCTCACCCTGTCCCCTGAGGCATCATCATTCTCTTCAGCATCTACACGAGACCGCAACAGCAGCATGGCCATAACTACGTGTTTTCATCAGGAATTAGAGCTGGTCCTTCAGCAGCAGGTACCTGGGGGTGTCACGTGAGGCTTCCAGCCTCTTCTGGAGGACTCAAAAACATTTCTATCAGAGCTGTTTCCAGTAGCACATCTCCAGCCTGGACCAGGTCTTTAAAATCTGATCACCACGTCCTAAGCCAGCAACCAAGACTCTACCACACTGAGCAACAGCATCTCATGAGAAATGTAAGTATCCTCTGGGTTGAGACAGGCCTTTGGGTTCACAAAGATCCTGTAAGCAGTGACTGAGCATCACCTGAAAGAAACATCCATATTTCATCAAATCAAAAGATGAAAAAGCAGAACTTATCAACAGTTTTTCTAAACTCTGAGGATCAAGAGGCCAAACCCTCTTCTGAAGCAGGAATGTTCAAGGAAGAGCTTCAAAAGCCTGGGTTTAGTTTCCATTTCCAGAAGTTTCCTTTGGTCTTTACTAGCAGGATACATGGCTCTCGTTTAGGACCAAAAGCAGCAAGAATACAGACAATTTTTCCTTGACTTCAGCTATTTATGCCAAATATTGACTACCATGATGCAGACCGTACATTTTAGTATCAGCTCTTGCTATTTTAGCAGGGGTTTGTTTCACTCTTTTCCTGACTCAAGCAGCAGCATTTTGGTCATGGAAATTACATGATAACTGCTGTCAGAGCAACTATCAAAGGAAGCTGGGATCAGATGTTTCCTACAAGAGATGTTTTTGTACCACTACTGAAACAGCATCCTGTGATTCCTTCTTACTTAGCAAAGAGAAATGGAAGAACAGAGAAGCAGGCAGATGATGAGGATGCCAAAAAGTCTCCACAAACTTTTTTAGAGCTTAGAGCAGTGCCAGCACACCTGCAGTGATCACTGATGGTCCTATAGAGGGTGTCCTTCACTGGAAGTCTGAACCCCCATCTAAATGCTGTGATAAACCAGCAATTCTCAATTACTGTGGAATTAACCTTATATGAAATAAGGCAAGAGAAAATGACAGAAAGCTGGGAACAACTGTCCTGTGGAATAGGGCAGTGTGAGGTTAACAGATGTGGGACACATTGAGAGGACTCTATACTGCTCACTTTTAACTTAAGAGAAACCCCAAGTGCTTCTGAATCTCTCCTTTTCCACATAAAAGATTTATTGACGTAATAGAAGACTGATGACAAGTTGGTGGAAACATCTGGAATAGACTGCTGGAAAGTACACTTTGAGGGGTGGGAGTCAGTTGCTCTGTCACAGCCACTGCTGTACAAACCATGGTGCTTCTCAAGAGATGGTTGTGAAGAGGACTGGAGACAGTGCTGAAGGTGATCAAAGGAGATGGGCTGTCTTTGGGCTGTGCAAGACTGCAGGTCTCATTGCAGAAAGACAAGAAACAACTGTGAATGCAAGGCAAGGTCAGCCAGGCATGGAGTGATGCAAGCAGGAGGCATGGAAGGGTCTCTGCCATTTGAAAGTCAGCTTAGGGACTGGTAGAGGTTCATGCAACAAAAGGAGACACTGCATTAAAACTGCCCTGACCCTGTCTCTTGTTTGCTCTACCTTTTGCCAATGGAGCAAAAGTGAACACTGGACCTGACAGTTGTGCAGATAATTCTCTAGTCATGCCCAGTATCCTTACACAGCCTTTAATCCATGGAGCAATCCTTGTCAGATTTCCTACCAAAGAACAACCTGGAGGGTTATGTCAGCCTGTGGCACACAGCTTCTACGTGACAGATTTCTTGTAGTGCTCTTGGTTCACAACCCTCTTTCTTTTACTTCTCTGTCAAAGGAGTAACTGATAAACCCTTCAAGAGGAACTAGAGTTCTTTAAAGCAACACTCGTTGAAAGCTGGACACTGTGTGCAATACTTAGCAAAAAAATAACAGAAAATAAAAAACAAAACAAAATTTGAGCAAAACAAAATCAAATTTAATGTTCTTAAATGCAAAAGTAAAAACAAACAAAAAACACAAAAAAGCAAAAGAAAATTAACAGAAACAGAACAACTCAAAGTTTCAAGGCAGTCTGCAGAAAACTTGGGGGATTAATCTTTAAATCTACAAATCAAAGGGGGGTTTTTCTTTTGTTAATATCTAACTTGCAAGTAGGTAAGTACTTTTCTGCTGAGTGTTCAATAAGTAAAGCTAGTTGCCAAAACAAAAAACTATTAAAATAGAAAAATCTAGCACTCATTAGAAGGGATGCGAGAAATACAATGCTCAAATGTTTATAACTGTTACTGTTTTTTCCTTTACAAAATAGAACTACCAAAGAAATTCAAACTATAATGATCATTGAAAATGAGTAAGTATCTTGCTGCATTATAATGTACCAGTAAGTAGTGCACCATGCATTAAGTATTTGGACAGAAGAGATTGAGGTTGATCAAGTAGCAACATAAGATTCGCACTCTCTTTTTGGAGTTTCATTTTGACTCTGAAATCTTCCCGGAGTTTCTTGGAAACTCTTTGGTCCATTCCTATTAGAAAGTGAATTTTACAAGTAAAATGTTTCTAAAACCTTTGAATTGGACAGCTTAGCCACTGCTCAGTGTGCAACTTACCTCCTCAATGGTGTTAAAAGTTATGCTGGCATGCTACTACTTACAAGACCTTGACTTAAAAAGCCTAATCCTCAACTACATAATGTAGTAAATGAGTATTAATTGAGCAAACAAATGACTGTCAACTAAAACATTAGTATTTCTCAACTTTTCTTCCATACTACCAAGTCAGGGGTAGAGAAGAAGGTCACGGGGAAAGGGTGGGAGAAACAGCAACACAAAAACCCCAAGAAAATTAATTCAGTCAGCCTGATATTTTGCAGAAAATTCCAGTTTTTGCAGACAAAATTCAATGGAACGAATGTTAGTCTCATAAGTGAAAGCATGCTTCAATTTTACCACCATCCAGAGGGTCTTGTTAATGCAATCGACTTCAGATTTCAGGGGGGTTTTGAAACATGTTTGTAAATGAAATAACTTAAAAGGAACTTAAAATTGGTCTGACATTGTGGGATTTCAAACATTTGAACATGTCAGTTGCATCCCAGAATATAAAACCTTTTTCACTTCTCATTTAGACTAAGACAAACACTTGTGAAAGTTGGCGCAAAATGAGTTTAACACTAACAAAAAAAAAAAAAAAAAAAAAACAAAAAAAGAACAAGGTTTCAACTTCTGTCACTCACTTAATCTATTCCATACAAAAAGCACGAGCAAGTTATTTGTGGGACTTGTTGGTTTTGAAGGAAACCTGTAAGATTTTGTCCCCCAGGCGGTAGCCATTAAGACTTGCTATGGCCATTGCAGCTTCTTCATAGTTTGTCATGGTCACAAAACCAAAACCTTTGCACTTGTTGGTGTTGAAATCTCGAATAACTTTCACATTGGTAACCGCACCAAAGGGGCCAAACATCTGCCAGAGGATTCCCTCATCAGCATCTTGACCAAGGTTGTAGATGAAGATACACCAGCCAGAAGATGCGTTTCCTGGAACATTTACACCAGAAAGCCCACTCATGTGATCTACACCCATAGGAGAGAACCTAGCAAATAAAAAGCACAATATTTCATGTAAAAGTTCAATTCAATTCAGCAAATTCACTCGAATGGGAAGCAACTGAGCATCAATATTGTCTACATGGACATCAAAACCGCCAGAAAGAAACGCTTCCCCCATTCAAATTGACAATCAAAATTGACAGCTGCCAGGAAAAAAAAAAAATGAATCAATGTTAAGTATTCCAACTAGCTTGTTAATAGGGAACTATCCTTAGGAATAGGGAGGCAACAGAAAAGTTGCAAGGCAAGATTAGGTGCTCGCTTTCACAGGGTACCTGAAACTCAGCCAGGCTGTGAAGAGCACTCCATGGCATCGGTGCAGAACTGCTTGAGTGCAGGTATCAGGCAACACCTCACCAGAGGTCCCAGCCTGCTTCAATCCACCCACCATTTACTTCCCTCAGGGAGTTTGCATCCCATCACTCTCCTTTTCTCACCTCTAAAATACATTGGGAAGTCATAAGCCAAAGGGTTTTGTGGTGTTTGCTGGGGCAGGGCAGGGAGGGGATTCTTTGGGTTTAGGAGTAGAGATTGTGTGTTTCTCAAATTAAATTTCTTGGTTTATGCAACAGAAGCAAACACCCCCCATACAAGCAGGTTACTCAATCAGCCCCAGCTATTAGGCAGCTAAGGAAATATTAGTACTTCCTCAGTCAACTCTCGGTGGCTGTGATGTCCCACATTCCGAGCTACGGAATTAAAATCTCAGGTTTTTAATCCTGAATACACAGTTCTGGAGATACTCTAACTGCAGGAGCTTCTAAACATCAAACCAGCAAACCACATTGAAGTCACATAGTTTTACAATTGCAGGATGCATATATGGTTGTCTTAGTAATTTTACACCAACTTCATCCTAGGAAAACTTCTCTGGCTTTACTGAAGTGGGTTTTAAGGTACCAACAAACCCGTCCTAAACCTGCCTCCTGCATTGTACCCCAGAAGTATTTATGCATAACAAATAGCAAAACCCCTTCTCCTTTTTATATCTTGCTTTGTATTATTTTCTTTTCTCCTATAACCCATATCTCTAACTCCCCTTTATTCTATTTCTGGTCTCCATCCTAGTAATTCAAAGCTTCAGAGTATTTTAAGGCAGTATTATGGCTGCAAGCTAAGCACTCAAAGGTCAGGAAATGTGAAAGTTAAGGTTAAAACCTCAATTTTATGAAACTGAGCTTATGTATTATTTAAAAAATGTGAGGACATGTGATTGTAGAAATATAATTATACTATACCAGGGGTTCCCAAACTGTGGTGTACCACTGGTGATATGCAAACCACTTAAAAGTGGTACACGTGCTGCTCTCTGCCAAGAACATGGGGGTGGCAGTTCCTGATTCTCTGCTGACCTGGAGGAAACAGGGAATGGATGTCTGGGCAGTGAACGCTGCATTAAGTGCCAAACACTTCCTCACTGACTTTTTCTTGCCCTGTACCAAGAGAGGAGCTGCTGCTGTCTTTAAACAGAAGGGAGGGCTCAAGACAGTGTGCATCAGAAGGAAGGCAAGCAGAGCTGCAGCAGCCCACCCATGCCCACAGGGAAGTCAGCTCATGTTCAGTGTGGCACTTTGGTTGATGCACTCATACAAGAGAACCACGCAGTCACCATCTCCCCTGCCCCAGGCTGTCCGGTACTCAAAGACAGTTAATTTCCTTGGACACCTGAGCTATGAGATGCTCCTATACCAGAGCAGTGGGAGTCTCAAGTGGTGCAGACCCCTTCGCGACCTGGCTCAGCCTGGCTGCGGCCCTGCTGGCTACCTGCTGCTGGTGTTTCTAAGCCCAGTGTGGCCACACCTGAGCTCATGCTGCACATACTCACTGATGCTCACACTGTTGGCCAGCCCCAAGGAAATCCAAGTTTGGGAATCCTTGTACTACAGTCAAAATTGAAAAAGCAGTTAAGAGTACCAGAAGGTGAATGACACACAGTAATCCACATGATCTGATGAGTAGGTGACAGATCTACTGCTTAGTTTGCTTTCATAGGTAACTGTTTCTGTGTTTGCATGCTTTATATGCTTATTTTTTTGGACAGACACCTTCAGCTTTGTAGCTTGTTCCCATTTGAGAAATGAGAGGGTAGGATGTAGTTCCCTTAATACCTAGGAAGTTTTTGTCTCAACAGATCACCAGCCTTGGGCTCCTGCTTCCATGTGTGGGGAGCAGAAAATCACTAAGCTCAGAACTGCACAATGTTGGTTCCAGCAGTCAGTGCAGCTCTGAACCTGCTTCCTGTAAAGCCTCAGGCTCTGCCCACAAGCCCAGATCAACGGGACATCAAGGACTGGAACCACTTGCAGAAGAACAGCAGGATGACAACGAATCTGAATGCACACTACAGGAAAAATAATTTAACAGCACAGAGCTTTGGTGAAGGGAAAAGGCCAGGACTCCGAGGGCCTTTGGCCAGCCTTCTCCAGCTTTAGGAGCCAAACTCCTTCATTTCATCAGAGTTCAATACCTATAGAACTGCTGTTTTGTTTAAGCTCTCTCCCTCAATGGTTCCTCTCTCCTCCAAACTCAATCCCACACCACAGTGTCACTCCTCTGGGATGGAAGCAGAGAGCATGCCCGACCGTGCCTCAGGCCAGGCCAGCACTTCGGTGGGATGAGGCATTAAGACCAGTTCCTGATGTGAGCCACAAATACCACAGGAACTACAAAGGATTAACAGAACATTAAACAAAGGGTCTGAGTGATATCTGTAGGAAATTAATAATTGTAAATTAGAGATACCAACAACTTAATCCTGGATTTACAGGGATTAGGATGGAACAAGATGAAGTGTAATCAAAATGTCAGCATAAGAATTCAACTTCTAAGTAGCAGAGCCCACAACTGTAATTTATACAGACCGTGAGCTCTTTGGAAGCAGCTTATCCTTCCATCATGTTTTGTTCACTACACAAAACCAAGACTCAGTCCAAACTAAGGTTCCTAAGGTTTACCACAGTTTGATCTTCAGCATCCTTTAAGGAACAGTCACTAGAAGAACTTGCTGTTCACACCGAAGATGGGAAGTAAAATAAGAAGAGCCTGTGGGATGGTGCCTGTGTGTACTCGTAAGAACGTGGCTGCTGCTCTGCTACTCCCTCTGCCAATCTGTAGTACCTCAAAAACTTGAGCTTTTTTTCAATCAGCAAGCAGAAGGTGGCCAAAAGGTGTTGACAAATGAGCACTGGGCTCAGACAACCCAAGTGGGCAGTTACCACAGATCACGGATGGAACAGAGAGACAGAAGGTCTTCTCTCTCATCTCCACTTGTGAGAACCCATGCCTGCAGAAATTTAGGAAATGCACACAAATAACATTAATGCTGCTCTCACAGACATCATAAATGAACTGGGCATTAAAATTTAGTTTCTCCTGCAAGTATTAACACATGAATCATTTTTACTGTTTCTGAGTGGTGAGGACAGAATTAAGGTTACTTGGTACCTTATTTATGGATGCGAATGTTATTTGTACTGTTTACTCTGATGCATCTTAAAGCTGTTGTAAATTTTAAGTGGAAGAAGGATGATGAAAATGTCCGATTACATTAAGAATGAAAACATGAGACATAAAGTCTCAAGATCTTACCAGGACCAGGACACAAGAAGCCCTGGCTGACGCAAGACACAGTTCACCTAACTGCAACAACACAGAACTGCATTCCTTGCTTCATCTGGGTGCAGAGATCTGGATGAGTGCTTCAGGAAAATGAAATTTGAGAGCTGCCTGCATTCAACTTGCCTGGGTCACAGTCACAACCAATGACTGAGGTTGGCAGGGACCTCTGGAAATCTCTAGAACACCTCCATGCTCCTCGAGCACGTTGCTGAGGTCTGCTCCAGCCAGGTTTTGAGCATCTCCAAGAATGGACACTCCACAGTCTCTTTGGGCAAGCTGTTCCATCAGCCATCGTGGAAAACAACAAATGACAGTGATTCTCATTGGAGACACATCACACTGAGCTGTTCTTAAAATGCTAAAGCATTATAGGAAGGTCACTGGAACAATAGTGCTGTAAAAAGCTATTTGAGTTTTTAGTCCAGTTTTACTGAGCTAACTGGAGAAGAAAAAGAAAGAAAAGTAAATTCTCCACAGAGAAACATCCCCCTAAAAAACTTGAATACATTACAAAGCCAAGACAATAAGTATAAGTAATGCATTTCCCAGGGCACTGCCCAACTATCATCACCCTCCTTTAAGCAACTAAAGCAATTCAAATTCAAGCAGTTCATATTCCAAGCACTTCTCAAAGGCAAAACACACTGTATCTCCCACAGCCCTGGGAGCAGGCAGGGTGTTGTAATTAATCAATGATCTTACCAAACTTCTGAGGACTCAAGGACAGAACACTGCTCAGCTCAAGATGTAGGCAGAAATCCTACTGCATCTCTCTGCCAGGAATAACGTTTTTCTATTTTACTATGACACCTCCCTGCTGGAACCAATGGGTCAGAGCTTGAATTAAGTTGCAACTTACATCAGTATTCACCTAGATGGACTACAGCCTGGGGATCTGTTGAGACAAGCACCTACCAACACCCATCTGGAATCTGCTGCTTCCTGTATCTCACTACACACTCAACTGCAGAAACAGCCACCGTAGGGTTTGTCCCTTGATATAATTAACTTAAATATGAATTTTACAAGTAAGATTTTTACTTTCATCATACTTTAATTCAACAGTTTTATTTACAGAACACTGCAGGACACAGAGTGCACTCCGTATTCATTCACACACAATGAGATCACTGCAGAGCTTCCCAGACGGACACGGGAATAGCAGCACAGCCTTAAATGCATTATTCTTCCTAACCTACCTGAATCTTTGCGCCTGGTGATGCACCGGCCCTCCGAACCTTCTAGCTGGTGAATGACACAGCTGGGATAACAGAGCCACATTTTTGTTCTGGTTAGGATTGGCTGCAAACTTCACTGTAATGGGTTCGGAGGAACCTGGGGGTTTGTGACCATTGAAATTTGTAATTGCCTCTTCTGCTTCTGACCTTTTGTCAAACCGGATAAATGCGACCCCTCTGGACAAACCTTTTAACCAAACCAATAAAAAAAAAAAAACAACAATAAATAAATCAAAGGGAAGTTCAGGATAAACTCAAAATAACTCTGAAAGCAAAAGAAAACCAAAACTGTTAAGTATTTCTGTGGGCACGGCTTGCAAGTTCTCTACAGTTACTGATGGTTCTTCAGCAGCTGGAGAACAAAGTACAAAATTAAGGAACAAAAGACAAATGAATACATTTGTTCAAGGCCAGGTTGGACAGGGCTTGGAGCAAGTGGCTCTAGAGGAAGGTGTCCCTGCCCATGGCAGGGGTTGGAGCTGGAGGAGCTTTAAGGTCTTTTCCATCCAACCCAAGTCCGGGTTTCTATGATCTGCCCCACCATTGAATGGAACAGAACACCAGCATCACCCAGAAGTCCGCAAGGACTATCCCAGAGCCCAGCATACTGGTACTTCCTCTCAACTTCCATGTTGCTCATCTTAGTGGTGCTCACTTGGATCTATCATAGCCTTCATTTAAAATACAAGTGTTGTAGAAAGCACATTTTTAAACAGATTAATTCTCCGAAGCTGGAGAACAGCCTCTGCGGAGCAGCTATGCTTGAAAGCGCAACAGAACACAGTTTCTCCTAACTGGGACTAGATCAAGATGTGAAATGCAGGTTTCCAAGCCAATGCTTGGCTACAGTCTGAAGGGAAAGGAAACCTCGGCTAGGCTTCCATTCAACTTTATATTGTAAACAGAATCCATTCTTCAAACAATAGATTATTAAGGTTATTTAAAAGCAAGCATCATATTCTGAGCTGACACTGATACAGACAGCATCATGCCTCAGCACACTTGATGAAAACACTATTATTCCTGGAGGGATTTTAATTGCATGACTTCTGCCATCTCATTTTATAGCTCTGTCAGATAGATGCAAGTGATCCCGACTCCCCTGGCAGCCAGAGAAGGAGGACTCCTTTCTAATGTGTTTTCTGTGCTCTAAAAGTCTTTTTCAGCTGTCATCTAGATAGGCAGTTCTAAAGACAGAGCCGTAGAGATATCGAAGCCGAGAGCTCTCCAGGAAAGGATTTTCCTCATAGAGCACAGGCTGAAATAGTTCGGTAAGAAATTAAAACTCTCTGAAAACATATTATAACATGGAGTCAGGAATAACATTACAAAGGAAATCCTTAACTTTGGTCTCTCCTGAGCCAAGTGCTTAACTAAGCAACTGCTCCCTTCTCTTTCTCATGATATTTAATATACAAAATCCATGCAGCAAGTTCAAGAGGGAAGGACTAAGTGTATGGTTGGCAGTAACCACAGAGGGCTGTGGGACAGCTCAGATGTTTTAGAAGATGAGAAAATTGTTTGAGTGAGTTCCAGGTTGGTATTAGAGACAAAACACACTGCTTTGCTTCTTAATATAAAACTATGGCCTGGAATTTACCTCCGGGTAATAGTTGTGTATGTGTGAAGTAAAGGTAACATTAGTACTTCAGATTAGAGACACTGCCCAGAAGTACAGTGCACTACAGTAACAGCAAGAGAGCAGATATGACAAATCAGCCTGGTAAAACTGACAATAAGGGCATGAAATATGGTATGATTTAGATTATAAACTAGCAGAAGTCTTTCTGTGCTTTAAAAACACCACCGGAAAAGGATACCCCATGAAAACAGTATCAGTGCTTGACACCAGATGTCATGGTAAGTTTGTAGAAGTCTAATTTAGTTTAGGATCTGCCAGAAAACATGCTATACACAACAAGTAATGCAACAGAACTCACCTGTAGTTTGATCCACAAGCACACGGGAGTTGATGATGCGGCCAAAACGTGAAAACATATCTTCTACATCTTTCTGTGTCATTGACCGGGGTAGCCCACTGATATATAAATTAGCATCCTTGATAACTTCAGAACTTGGACGAGCATAGGAAACCTTTGAAAAGGAAAAAAAGAAGGTTGGTCAGGAAAACATAACTCTTAGGCAGAAGTTCTTTCCCGTGACAGTGCTAAGGCGCTGGCACAGGGTACCCAGAGAAGCTGTGGCTGCCCCATCCCTGGCAGTGTTCAAGGCCAGGTTGGACACAGGGGCTTGGAGCAAGCTGCTCTAGTGGAAGGTGTCCCTGCCCATGGCAGGGGGTTGGAACTGGAGGAGCTTTAAGGTCTCTTCCAACCCAAACTGTTCCAGGATTCTGTGATCACCTCAGGAGGTGTGATTTCCTACACATTCAGTAGCTGGTATTTTGGAAAAGGAGTACAGGTGTATTAACACGATTTCAAATAGAGATCATCAAGTAACTGAGATGCACATGAGTTCAAAAGCCCAGCAACAGTTTGTAATGATCCCAGCTGCTGCTGTCAAAACAGTGGGAATGAAAAAAGGGAATCTTTGAACAGAAAGCTGTACCAAAACCGAAGAGGCTTTAACAGCTCACTTTACTGCTCTCATCCCAGAGTCCAGCACACAAGCCTCCCCAGCAGAATGGAGGTTATTAGAAAGTCACTTCATAGAAGAATAAGGAAATCCAGACATCCTACCTTAATAGTTTTTGACTGAAGTCTGAGGCCATTCAGTGTGTTTATTGCTCTTTCAGCATCTTTTGCAGTAACATAGTTCACAAAGCCGTAGCCTAAGCTGTGTCCTACATGGAAAAACATCTTTTGAAATTAAATGTAACCACAGAACGTTATCACCATCCACGTCAGAGAAACAGAAAGGAGAAAAGGGGAACTCAAACATAATCCACAGAGCAAGTATTTAAATAGAAGTATAAAAGCCAAAGAAGTATCTCAGGGCTGGCAGGCATCATGAAGAGCAACTCGGAGCTCTTCCATTTGCACTGTGGACATTCTCTGTCTCCAAGGCCAGTGTGTATCAGGCAGCTGCAGAGGTTCCATAAACAAAAAATACTGATGCTGAACAGCCTTGAGAACTCAATAGGGGTGGAACAAAGGCAAGAATTGAACAAAGTTCATTAGTACAAACTCTTGTAGATAAAGAGCAGAGGGAGAATGCGTCAGAGGAACCCCCAGTAAGAAGTCATCAGGCTGCTAATTTCTGTGGAACTATTCCAACCATCACTCCTGGAGACAAGAGGGAAAAGAGTTTTCAATCGTTAATAAATCCAACGTAGCTAATAAGCAGTGAGTGTCCCAAACACAGGATGGAGCCGAAGAGGGAAAAAGTCTCTTGAATGAAGACAAGTCATGTACTACTACTTTATGTAAGTTTACTCTTACAAAAAGGAGGCAGGGGATTGGAGCTGGAGGAGCTTTAAGGTCCTTTCCAGCCCAAACCGCTCTGTGATTCGATGATATTCCCTCCTCCTAAACAGCAAAAATTCCCTTCCTTTTAGGATATGCCAAAAAATATATACGGAATCAGCATTTACCCAGCATTATGATGAATGTCAAGTGTTTGTCCCAGGCAAGCAGACAAGTTATTTGCTTTACCATGATGTTAAGAGCTTACTGGAAGCCTATCATGCAAAAGAAGGCAGTGCTGTTGAGAGTTTTCAGATTATTTTAGTGGCAAGTAATTAAATAAACCTTTAAAGAAGCCTTTCGGAAGTTTGCACATACATAAATGCAAATGTACTCCAGAAGCAAAGAAAAAAAAAAAAAAAAGAAACAAGTAGGTCCTTATCTGGATGAATAATTAACAAAGTGACCAGAAAACCTCGTTTTAAGCAAACTACTCTACTCCTTCAGCTGAAAGAATCTAGTTTTGTTTCCGTGATAAAAAGCCCTTTCATGAAAGAGGCATTTGTTTTCTTTCTGAGCATCACTTGGTTTTCTGTCCGTGTTCCTGCGTCCTTCCCCAGCTCCCTGAGCCGCTGCTTCAGCTTCCAGCTCGTTCCTGATCCTCCCCACCCTCGCCAACATTGACACCTCCGAGGTGTCCCTGCAGGACAGGGCTGGAACTGGATGAGCTTTGAAGTCCCAGCACAAACCAGTTTGGGATTCAATATCCTGGGTTTCCTAGAGTAGGAAGTCATATCACAGGGATACCTTATTCTCTGCTCAAACAGTACAAAAGGTGTGAGGGAGGGAACAAAAACCCTCAAGATGTTGGACACCTCCCTAATAAAACCAACTGCCATCAGACAGAACGCTTATGCAGAGGTGCAAAAACTTGTCAACAGGTACTCAGAGCAACAATTGGATCCCACAGCAGGCTGAGACACTCAACATGTGCAAAAACCTTAACCCAATCTTTCCAGAGCTTTAGTTGGGTTTGAAAGTAACAGCACCTCATAGGGGAAGACAGAGAAACTAAACACAACTCGCTCAGAGCAGTGTAACTTTTGGCTTTAACATTTGGTAAAGAAGGAGTAAAAGCCTGTGAATACCTGCATGAAGAGCAGACTAAAGATCACCAGGTTCCCTCAGAACATGTATAGCCACTGATTAGAAGTATCCACATTGTGCACAGACACCTTGACACGACTCTGCATCTAGAATTGCTGAATCTCTTGCAGTACAGGGTGGCCCAAAGGTTTCTGCATTAACAGATACTGAAGGAGGAGAAACACTTTAAAGATGCCCAGCACAGCAGATGGGCTGGAAACCCCGACCCCAGAATCTGCATGTCCCAGCAAAGTCAAGCACTCCCAAGGCAAAATATAGTACAGGACATATTTCTTCTGTTGAATCATCTCTGGTAGGAGGCAGAGTTGCTCCAAGAAAGGGGACACTTAACACTACACACTGCTGGGTAGGAAATCAGTGCAGAGCACAGCTTTGGCTCCACTGTCTGAAGTCAGGCTACAGTCTGATCAGTGCAGCCTGACTGGACAAATCCTATCACTTTTCCTTGCTCTCACCCCAAAAGCAGAGCCACAGGAAGAGAGGATTTTATCAATTCCCTCAGGTCAGTGGCAACTCAGCAATCACCACAGGAGGCCAGGAGATGCAACACTGAGAAGCTGCATCTCACACTTGACACTCTGCCACACTATATTGGGAAATGACCTTCTAATGTTTCCCCAGGCTCAAAGCCCCAAGGAATGGCTAGTGCTAGCCTGAAGATCTGACAGAAAGAACAATGTCTACTGTCAGTTCTATAGTTCTCTTATGGTATTCAAGACATGCTCACCACAAGTACAAGTACAGTGAGCAACAATCCAGTATTTGCTCACTGTTCCTCATCACAAGTTAAGCAGAGCCATGCCTGGAAGTGCTCAGGAATGCAATACTCAATTTGCTGCCACTTCCCACTTCCTAAGGTGCCCATCAGCAACAACATCCAGGATAAGTAGTTATTTCAAATAGTTTCTATAAATTTTATAAGCACAATTTAATACATGGAACAGAAGATTGTTCAGTCCCATGCTGCAATCCTAACAAAACCCAACCAGATCTATGCTCTGCTCATAATGAAGATTCGAAGCCAAACAAATCTTTGGCTTTCGAATCAATTCTTGAACCAAAGTAATGAGTCTCCAGAAAGCAAAGGCTACTTCAGTCAGTCATTAAAAGCTTTATTCTAGGGAGAAGACGTTTTCTGCCCTACACGTTTCATTAACAGAGAATGAATTGAGAAAAAAAAGATACATATCAGGCATTGTTTTATGAAGAATAAGCATTATCAAAAAGTGATTTTTAACTCTGCAAATACGGACATTAAAGGCAACTTCAAAGAAAAGAAAAGGTTTAATAGCATGCCATTCCAAACTCCAAGCCTGCAAATTGCTCCTCATGGTGTTGCAAGTAGCAACAAAACTCGAGCAGCTACTAAATTAAATGCCATGCAGAATTCAACACTTGCCAGCACTTTAAAGAAAAGCAAGCATTTTGCTCACAGACACTCAAGGACTATGCAATTCCAACAGGGATTTTACTTCTGATTCTTCAGGGCTGTTAGGAAAAACCTGAAGCACACAAGCACCTGCTTTGGACTTTAAACTACCCAGCACTGTCAAGCTTCAAGTTAAAGTTAACCAGACTTTACCAGAGGATTCAAAGCTACAGGGAACAGTGTGAAGCAGACCCTGAAACTGCAAGTGATGACATGCCTTGCTTCCTTTTTCACATATCCTTACCTCCCACAGAGGCAATTTTGTGCCAAGTTGAAAGCCTAAGGTGTAGCTTAGCCGTGACAGCTGAAGAAGGGTTTGCTATCCTTAAAAAAAATGTTCCTATATCCCTGCAAAAGGAGCCTCCAGAGCAAGCCTCTGCTTCTGAGAATCTCAAACTGTTTGCCAACATCTAGGCTGAATGCTCAGCTATCAAATTAGCCAAAGAAATCAGTATTTTAGGAAACTATTTCATGATGATTTTACATGTTGTCATGGTTCAGGCCAGGAGAATGGAAAGAATGTAAATCCCATGGGTTGAGATAAGAGCAGTCCAGTAACTAAGGTATAACACAAAACCACTGCTGCTACCACCACTAATAATAATGATAAGGGAAATAACAAGGGGAGAGAATACAACTGCTCACCACCCGCCAACCGATACCTAGCCTGACCTGAGGAGCGATCTAGCCCTTCCTTGTGGTTATACACACATAAACATTTAGTATTTCTACATTACACAGCACTCAGTTAAGCATTGGCTTGAGCAGCCCACCACCACCAAGTGACAATTCCTTACACACTAGATCATACCTGCAACTTTGTCCCGAATAAGTTTTGCAGATTCAACTTCACCGATGCTGCTAAATAGACTCCGCAACTCATCCTGTGTCATGTTCTGAGGGAGGTAGTTCACAATTAGATTTGTCCTACCGATATCATCCCTGCAATCTTCAGCCATGTGATCTTCATAACCATTAGACATCTTATGTTATATCTGCCAAGAGAAAAAACATCTCACATCAGTTCTAGATATTGAACAAAGACAATTCTTCCATGGATCGTTATATGTGGTTAATGAAGGAAATGAAGACATGAAACAAAAAACGAAGTGCAGGAAGCAATGGGTGTATTCCACACTGGAATGGGCTTACCCAAATAAGATGGAGGTCTGTAAAGTCATGAATAGTTTGAAGAAAATAAATCAAAAGCAGATACTATCTTTTTCTTATAATATGGAGAAGGAGGAAAATATGGCCATTGACTGGGTAACAGTCTAAAGCGAAGTATTAGGAAGAACTGAAGTACTTGACCACAATATTAATCTCAATGTCAAAATATATATGGAGGAAAAGAGTGGGTTCAAAAAGAGGTTGGGAAAAATCAAGGTTATCACAGAGGTCACAGGAATTTCCACAAGCCAAACTTCCTCCACCTGAAAGAAGTTGGAATGTTTCGTCTAATAAAGAACAACCAACTGTTCCTACTGTGCATTTCCCCTCCCCTTCACAACACATTATTTGTTGAAAATCCCAGAACAATTCCTTCTTTCAAACTACCAAGCACAGCAATTTACAGAACTCTGTACCATTCAAGAGCTCTTCCTGCAACAGAAGAGAGCTGAGGTTCCAGCAGCCTGAGGAAACCTGGGCTGAAACCACCATCATGGGAAGCTCATTTTTTTGTACAGTTCCAGACTCTGGTTCTTCGGTTTCTTGCTGCAGATTTGGTCATCCACTCAGTCCAAGCACATCAAACATCTCCAGCTCCGAAACAACAGTTTTGTGTAACAGCTCTTAAAGACAGCCATGAAGCAACCAGAATTAACAGAAAAGCTGCTAAAAACTGAGGTGAATTCATGGCCTCCTGATGCTCAGTTGGGCACTCCTCCCCTTAGGTCACTGCAGTAGTGTTTAATTCTGTATGTGCTTCCAATTCCAACTCCACCAGCGAGAGGAATAAACCCATAAAACTTTTTCTGGGGGATGAAATTAAGGTTAACCTGAAAGGATGGAGTTCTCTCCTGAATGCAGAGCTCCCACTACAGGAAGAGCATCCGAAGTTTGGTCACGTATAGCTCCAGCAGCAATGCCTGCTCAGCTCATCCCCTGCTCTTGCTGCACTCAGTTTACCAACTGTAAATCCAGATTGACACTGCTGTGTTTCCAGAATAACGGTAAATGGATGCTTCACCTGATGCAAGAGCTCAGCCTAAGCACAAATTCAAGCACTGGAGACTTGCAAATCTTCAACTCCCTTCTGAAAGTTCAGTATAAACCTTCCAAGTTCAATGTGAAATTTGCTTCTCACTGAATCTCTCAGTGCTGCCACGGAAGAATTAATTACCTCAGGCTCAAAGAAGAACTTTGTGTTTATTTTAATACAACTTTTGGCCAACACACTCATTTAGCCCAAAGAATAACCTAAGGTGCTGTACGTAAGCAACTCCTATTAAAACTCCTCTAGTTGCAGCTTGCTTGAGAGCTGAGCATGTTATCTGAGGCAGGTATCACCAACCCAATGCTAATTTTGCCTGAGGGGATAATCAAATCTGAGCTGAATTAGAACAGTCTAAGGTATCATTGCTTCTCAGTCACCATACATCAAGGTTGGGTATTCAGCGTGCAAAAGGCTTCAGCTCATCTCAGTGCAGTGAGGTAGCCACCCTCATGATACCACACGGTTAATACTGGCTGTGCTTGCCAACTGATTTGCATTGAGGTGGAACAGAAGCATTCCTAGGACCATATTCGCTCCTCAAATGAGGTGACGTGTAGTTACAGCCAAGACAGTTGGCCAGGCTGGACAGGGCTCGGAGCAACCTGCTCTAGTGGAAGGTGTCCCTGCCTGCAGCAGGGGGTCAGGACTGGAGGAGCTTTAAGGCCCCTTCCAGCCCAAACCAGGCTGGGATTCTATGGTGGCAAGTTACCAGACTAGTATGTGGCATTAAGCAAAGCTGGCAGGAGTTTGGCAAGTGCCTATCACCTGTAAATCACTTCACCACAGCCTCTCATCCCACTGTCTGCAATACTTCTGGTGATAACCATGCAGTGCATTAGGCATCCCTGGGTCCAAAGCTATTGGAACAGTGAAGGAAGCCTTCGATGTGCTTTCTTCAGACATTAGGAAGCCCTACAGACAGGCCTGGCAAATATTTTCATGGGATACCAGGCACAAAGCATGCAGAGCAATGAAGGCATCATAGAGAAGAGGAAAAGGAGCAGAGCACTGATAAAGATGCTCCTTTCTTCCTAATCTTTCACCACGCACTTACACAATCTACTGCAACAACCCTTTCTGGCCATATTGGGAGTCAATGGGAAACCACTTCCTCCGCTGGTGGTGAACTGTGCTTATGTCAGTGAGAGTAAAAACAGCCCCTGAAGAAGTGCTGGCCTTTGTATCCTGAAAACAATCCCTGTTCAGCACATGGATGATGTATGTTAACACACCCCCTCAGCCCCCCACAAGTCAGGGTTGATTCAGAGGCAAACAACAAATTTGGCTATGTCTTGGACACTGCTCTACCACTCAGTGCTGAAGCTGCTGAGCAGTCTTCCTTAGAGACCATACCTGAAATAGAACAAAAAGGACACTACTACATCAAGGGCAGTGCCAAACCAATCCACAGAGCTGCAGAAGGCAGATGCAGAGGTGCTGAGATGTCCAGATTTGAACACATGCCAAAAGCAATACCACACACCAGAAGGGTCTGCTGAGCCTGTAGAGCCTCCAATAGCTTTACATGCTTCACAACTCAGGACGCAATTGAGAAGCAAGAGGTTAATTAAGACATAGAGGAGACACAGACTGGACACACACACCCCACATCCATTTTTTCTTCTCAGACCCCTCTACTTTCCCTATAATCTCCAAGAAAACCCCTTTTACTCCTCAAACAAATTCCTTCCGTGTCCCCAACAGCTCTCCATACTGCACCCCACAAGCATAGATATCTCCATGAATATCCATACACACTCCAGCAATTAATGACACCACAGCACAATACCTGCTGCTATTTGAATCACGGCATTCATACAACCCTGCTTCGAATAGGAGAGGATTTGAATGTTGACCAAAAGCCAGCTGAGGTGAAGGGGAAAACACAAAGGCCACAGATCCTCTCTTCAATTCAAGAATAGTATTTATACACCATATGAGGGGAAAAAACATTAAGTTTAACATAAAAAGTTACCCAAGCATGTGTAATGGACTGTACAGGCCCAACACTACAAAACCTCAATGACAATCTGAGCCGTGTGCTTGCCTTCCAACAGTTTATTTCAATGTCTACTTGCTGAGGCACTGGCCCAGGGTGCCCAGAGAAGCTGTGGCTGCCCCATCCCTGGCAGTGTTCAGGGCCAGGTTGGACACAGGGGCTTGGAGCACCCTGCTCTAGTGGAAGGTGTCCCTGCCTGTGGCAAGGGTTGGAACTGGAGGAGCTTTAAGGTCCCTTCCAACTGTAATCAGTCCAGGATTCTATGATTCTATGAAGTACCATGGGCCATTTCCTGAAACTAAGAGAAACCCCCCACAATCTTCTGTTATTATTAACAGAATTGTTATTTTGAGAGCTAATCTCTATCAGCTGTGTTACAGGTGCACATCTCCATGAATTTTCTTGTGGCTTATTTTTAAATGCAAAAAAAGGAATTAAACACTATTTTGAAAGTTAAAATACCTCACAAAATCTTTAAAACTCTCCATTAAAAGCTTTGCCACAACATTTACATATGTAAGGGTACCATATAAAAGTGGCTGACATCTCCAAACAGTCCTGCAAGTTTTATTCTGGCAACCCTTTTGCAGTCAAAAGAGTTAATGGACAAGAAGTCTGCACAGGATGCACTGCACAGGCACTGGCCATACACAGATTTCTTGAGGGATCATAACAAACACCACAGTCCATGTACCCAGCAGGGATCCCCATTCTTGTCTATGGTCACCTCCTACCTTTCTTGTATGCCTGCAAGGGGTCTTGTACACCAGGTGATTTTTACTGGCATGGTTAAGGAAATCTTTTCCACATGTCTATTGGGGCATTACATCTTGTGGAGATGGAAAATGAAGACTGAATGAAGAAAATAAAGAAAATAATAAGGTTTTACTGTCATTCAGAATATTTACAGTGATGGTGCTGTCACTCTTTGGAACCCTGAGATCTCTTGCACTTATGTTGCTATTAAAGGAGTTTTAGAGAAAAGTTTGTAAAATCAAGTTTGCGTAATGCTGTATTTTGACTCCACATGGAAGCCTTGCTTTCATTTCCACTTACATGCACATAGAATCAAACTGTAGCTCAGGCACCAGGTCCCAAAGTAAAAGGCAGATTACAGCCCCACTCACCACCGTTCACCCTTTCCTTCGGACAAGAGGGAGGTGAGAAAAGCTACATGGTCTTCGCCAGTTCCATATGTAGTTGAACTGCTCTGGCTGGACACAGGAGGGAAGTGGGAGTGGAGAATGATTCTGGGGCTGCTATAAAGCCCTAGGCGCTTCTTCTGGCTAAATAGAAAATGCCACCACATAGTATTTCTCCTTGAATATATGCATTTCTGTTTGAACATGCAGAGTTATCACCTTCAGGTCACTTGGTAAAAAATTAAGAATACTAAACATGCCTTAAGAATTTAAGCATAGTTGCCATTCCATGGAAAGATACATGCCTTTCTGTTCCCGTGACCTACATAGATCTGCTATGGCACTGAGGGCAAAGCTTTGAACACCTGATTATACGTGATGGAACCCAGTCTCCAGGTTCCAGACCACAAAGGGTTTTCCCTATTTCACTCAGTAGGAATCTGTGGCTCAGGAGACATTCAGCCGTTATCCCATTGCCACAGACCTTTAAGGACCAGCAACATTTGGGACAAGTAATCTATTAGTAGGAACATCGTGTTCCTACATTTTGTCCTTTTTCCCACTGAGAAATTAAGATAATTTTGGTGGCATGACCATCAGCTTTAGAGATGGGGTTGTCAGGAATGTAGCTGTCATCCTAAGTAAGAGAGAGCATCACGGTTGACTTAACCATTTCTTCAGTTATTAATAGCTTAGTTATCAGTTACAACCTGCTTTCTTCAAACATACACTATGCTTAACACTTGGCATTTGTAACAATATGAAAACCTGTTAAAAACCATAGTGTTATGGGTTTTGTTGAGCTCATTCATGTTACTCTTGTACTTGCTGTATCTTATGGAAGAACCATTTAAGTTAACATTAATACCACTAGGTTAACACACACACCTGAAGGTTCACAAACAACACATTGCATCCTGAAAGAGTGGTGCACTGGTGAAACGGGGAAGGAATACGGTACATATTACACAGCAGACATTGAATGTCTGTCTTAAGCACAAAACGAAACTCTGACCTAATCATGATGCAATTAACATTTTGATAATGAATCTAAAGAAACAAAAGGCTTAAGGGACACATGGAGTTTTGTTATTGCTCATTATCATTATTTCCAGTCACATAAGGTCATAAAGGTTTATACTTGTGGTTAACAAATGGGAGTCTTTCAAAATGGTTTAAAGAACATTCAACAGAATGCACCTCACTTGATGTGATCAGAATCAATAAGCAAGAAAAAGCCAAGGTCTCATTCAGAATAACGTTGGTGGTTGGCCAGTACCTAAACCATGATATAAACACTGAGTTTAACAATTGACACTCTTATAGCTTACTATCTTGAGAGAAAATGTTTCACAGTTTTCAGTAAGTCAAGGCACTACTACAGGCTGTCGATCCCTTCAGCTCCTCAGCAGCAGGGCACTGGCAAATCTGAGACTGGAAATTTTCCACCTTGGTCAGGAAACCTGTGGCATATCCATAGCACTTGTGAAAATTTTCAGTCATAAAGAGAGCATCATTGCACTAAAGCAGATAATTGCATCTGCCAGTTCAAACATGGGCAGTGAGCTGAATTCTGAAGGGGACACATTCAGACCCTACAAACACAGCACAGCCTGAAAGTCATTCTACTTTCAGGAGAGTCAAATTGCAAATGTAAGAGTTAAGCACTCTGTGGGGCCCCTCTCTTTCCAGAAGGTATGCCATGGGCAGAGGTGGATGTGTGTGCACACATTCTCTCTCGGCTGGGAGGCTAAATGTTGTTGAAAGGTTTAGAACATAAGGGACATTCAGCCAGTTTTGAAGCTAATGCAGTAGTATTGCATCTGCCCAACAGACTTTTCTCAAAGGCCAAAACAAAGACTTCAGCACCAGTTATGCTCTTGACAGTGTTCAGTTTGCAACTCTGCAACCTCCTGGCCCTAGAGGACTTTGCCTTCCATCTTTCTCTCCCATCTTAAGTCCTTTATCCCCTTCATGTAGAATAGATTCTATTCACAACAGTATCCACACTCAGTGAGCAAAAGCCAAGTCAGAGTCCTGCTTTGGGGCTGAGTTTGGGTTTCACTTTTTCTGATTTTCATCTTCCTCCCAGTCTGAAGCCAAGCATGAGGTGGAGGAGGCAGAAAGAGAAAGAGAAGTCTGAGTAACATTTTCTGCAAGTGCTGTTGCCTTATCGGCGCCTATCGCCCACTCCCCAGCTCAGAAAGCAGTGTGGTTTGGGCATTTCCTTCCTCACACTGCTGCAAACTCAGCTGCTCAGCACACCCACTTCTGTAATAACCTTGCCTGCAAAGCATTACCCTTCTTAACTTTGCTTTCTTCTAACAACCTCTCTAAGCCATTGCTTTGAAGCATTTCAAATAAACTTGAAGATTAAACACTGTTACTTTAAGCAACAAATAATTAATTGTTTTGGAAGCAAAAATAAATAAGATGAGCAACATTCTCCTTTCAGGTTTTCCTCAAAACCCAGTTGATGTAAATGGTCATAGCAGCCAAGCCAGGGTTAGTCCAGAAAGCTTCCTAACACTCACATCTCATTCTTATCCACAGAAATCTGAACAACCAGAGTTACTAGCTCTAAAGTCAGTGATCTTCATTTCATTTCTTTAGCTGAAAAAACCCCACAGTATTACGAAAGATCCTTCCTCTACGTCTTCCACACCAGAGAACAAGCCACACACCAGTTCCGTAATCCACCTCTCCACCAAGGCACTGGTACACTCAGTGCACTGTTCACCCCAGAATGTTTCCTGGTGTTTCACATGGAATTTATTATTTACACGGCAACTTCCTTACCACCTGCAGCAGGACAGTTCTTATGCAGAGGAGTGTCGATTGCATTGCAAAGAACATACATTATATGCTCATATGAAGCATATGCCTGTAACTTGGCTTTTTTCTTACTTTATACAATTTGCTTGGGTAACAGCATCAGACTTAGCTGTAATCCCTCTTAAATGATTAACATTTGTGCATAAGCTTATTTCCAAAGGGGCAAGTGAAGCAATATTCACTTCAAATAGAAAAGTGCCAAGTACTCTTAAGAAAAATGCAAAATATTCTTCCCCTGCCTTTCTGTTTTCATACCTGGATCCTTAAGTACAAATCCTCAACTTCAAATTACTCTTCACCGTTTTCTGACAGCATGACCATGCTGATCTGAAATCACCTGTTCTTGCAGGCAGCCTTATCTCTCACCATAGAATTTTCCATAATACAACAGAGCAACCCTATGTCTTGAATTTATCTTTTAATCTGAAGTACAGTAAGGCAAGTATTAGGGAAGTAGCAAGGGCAAGATAAGGGATACTCAAAACAAGAGAAAGATTTTAGCATGGTTCAGGATGTTGGCTTTTTTTTTTAATACTAGATTGCTTGAAAGCTTGTCCTTCTTAAGTCCTAGCCCAGAAAACAGTTAGACATGAAAGCAAACACAAATGAGGTCACTTGGAAAAATCTAGGGGATTATTATTGCAGAGTAGCTGAAAAAAGACATGGAAGAAGAAGAAAAGCAAAACAGAGTGGTGATAAACACAGATAAACATAAACACAGATTCTACAATACTGAGATGAAGTGTGACTGACCCGAAGTAAGATGTTTGGAAAGGAAATCTGCACTAAGAAACAACACAGTTAAGATTGTACAGAATTTAGAATCTGAGATAGACATGTTGAATTAATGATTTTTTTTTTCATATTACTTTTATTCCCACTATTACTGTCTCACATAGACCTAAATAATACAAGCTAGAAGTCAAATGGGATATTTTTCATCAGATGTATGCAACCCATTTCCTTTGGCTGTCACAGGACTTTCTTGGTGGGGCATCACGCAGAAAGAAAGCGAGTGAAGGAAGTATCAGCCCATGACTGATCATAAGCTCTCTTTGAAACAAAAACATTATTTGAAACAAAATAGGCATTGAGGCAAACTTCATTAATGGCAGAGCAGCAGCTCTCAGTACTCAGCTCAGGGATGTCTGTCCTGCAACCTCAGCGCTGCTCTTGGGGAGTCAACGAGAAAACTCTCAGTACCAGTGTCTGTGCTGGCTGTGGATGGCAGCAGAATCACAATCAGAAATAAACGTTCCTGAGTGGAATTGTGCTCAGGATTGCATTTCCCTGGTTGATACTCACCCTACTGCTCTTTACAACTCATGCATGAGTGACAACAAACACATTGCCTTGGAAAAATCTCTTCAGACATAAAGCTGTAGTCTTTATATGTTCCATGATACTTCTGCCCTGCCCTGCAAATGTGTTATAACATGGAACTAAATCAACCTTTGCACTTTCTTTACTGGAGGGACTTTGGATTAGGTGTATCTTGGTGGTGGTATCTTGTAGAGGGAGGGAGACAGAATAACACAGCAGACAGAGGAGACATGTAAGCCTGCTTTTGCAACCATCAGCTTGGTCGAAGCTGTTTCCTGAAGCATTATCTGCTTTTCCATGAAAAATAACACAAATGCAGTTGCCATCATTCAAAGAAGCAGTGTTCTAGTGCATGACATCTAGCACACCCTAAGCATCTAAGGCTTGCTGGGCTTAATATTTGTTTTTAAACTTGATCCAACAACATGGAGGCTTGTCTCTGTAAAAAAAGCCCACTTGTCAATAGGGCATGCTGTAGTGCAACTTTGCAGCACAATGATCAATTCAATGTTCTTAGCTAGTTTAGCAAATATTGAGGGGAAGCAGCTCAGAAAATGACAAGTTTCAAGGATATTTTTCTAACTACTTTTTGTTTTTCTTTTAACTAGAATTGTAAGTAAATTAAGCCAAGAAATAAACAGGAATGAAGGGAGGCTTTCTTTCCTTCCAAAATGGTAAGTAAACCAATTCAGCTTCTCTTGTCAAAGCTTTCAGATCTATCTTTTCTGACGGGACCTGTTCTCCATTTGATCAATAATACCTCGGTCAGAGGGATAGCCTGAAATGATATAAAATCCAAGTCTGTTTAGTTAATGTTGTCTGTTAAGAATAGCAAAGACTGAGCCCACAAAGACCCCAGATACTTCTGCCATGGCCGGAAACAAGTAACATACATTTCATACAGTTTTCTACCAGAGTTCAATCAATCTTTAGGAATGCTAAAAGCTTAGGCACACATTACTGCATAAATAAATCATCATTAATGCATTTCACACTCCTATACATCATTACACTTCTTCATACTTTATAACTTATTGGATATAATGTGAAGGGGGCCTATAAGGATGCTGGGGAGGGACTCTTCATCAGGGACTGTAGTGATAGAACAAGGGGTGATGGGTCCAAACTTAAACAGAGGAAGTTCAGGTTAGATATAAGGAAGAAGTTCTTTACTGTGAGGGTGGTGAGGCACTGGAATG
>JANHGB010067003.1:0-33504 GCA_026283785.1 Coracopsis vasa
AGTTGCAATATTTAATATAGATTTAGAGAGAAGGTATAAAGAATGGTTTAGGACTGTTGTGAATTATAATGATATGTTAGGTCTCCTAGCAGCTATCAAAAACTCTGTAAGAATTTGTACTCTCCATGCCTTGGGCATGATATTTAACCTGTATCTTGCCTGTATGGAAATGGGTTTAAATATCATTGCAGTCAGTTTGCAAGCCCTGCTAGGCAAATACCTTTGAAGAAAGTAGATATCCAAGTAACTTCAGAAGATAAAAAATACAAAATGTGTCAAAGCAGGCAAAAATTCACTTCCAGACATACAAGAAAAGGGAGGCAGAAGCTGAGTAAAGAATTTTCATAATGGTATTAACTCGAGAATAAGGACACAATTTTCATATGAACTAAAATGAATAAACTCAATCCTTGTCTGTTGTATTCAACTGCTTTGAAATCAGCAGTTATACCACAATGCTGAATGTATTTTAGGATGCTTTATAATCTAAGGCATCAACATCTATCGTATGTCTGAGGAAAAGGAAGAAATAAAAGAAATCAGATAGAATGCCTTTGGAGAAGTCAGCCCTCTGGGCTACCTCTCAAGCTCATAATTCCTATGGTGCAAAGTGTTAGCTACATGCTATCTAGCTTAAGCAATCAGGTAAACTCTGAAGTACTCTCTTGAAATGGACTGCAGCATGAAACAGAATTTCCTCTCTTTCAGGTTGATACTTTCTCTCCCCTGTCTGTTAACAGGCCTGGTTTTGTTTCTGTTATGTTATTTGAATGACATTTTCTAGTGTATTAATCCACTTTTTAATGGACTTTTAGCAACACTGGAGACATTTCCGCTGCTATCAGTGTAGTCATGTATCATTAAGAGAGATCTCCATTGAAAAATACCTCTCCTTCTAGAGTGACTAAGAGAAATGAAACAAAGATGAAAAAGAAGGATCACAGTATATTATGTCTTCTGATAGTAATTCTCCTGATGATACTTGCTAGTATGAGTTCTTTGGCGGGATCACTATGAGCAAACAAACCCATATTTTTTCCACTGCCTCCTTCTACAAGATGTAACTCTGATTATTGCAGTCTGTTGTACTGTGAAATGCTTTTTTTCTTGATGACATTAAAGTTAGAGAAAGTAAATAAGGTTAAAAAAAAGCATTTGTATGTTGGCATTTATATAGTAAGTAATAGAACAGCATTGTTAAAGAAAACTCAAAACGGATAGCTCAAAGATTGGTATTGGAGTATGGAACATACTAATTATTGATAAGGAAATAAAATTACAGTGAGGTGAAGATAAAACTTCTACGTAGTTAGTATTATAACTATCTTTAAGATAGCGATTTACAAAACTCAGTCATTCTTAATATCTTAAGGACACAGAGAAATATCCATGTTGGGTAAACTGAAGACAGACAGGTACAGTGTTAAAGTCTTTCACAGGAAGAAATTGAATTTCAGAGCTGGAGCTAGAGCTCAGGATTCTGCTTCCATGTTCATCCATATTTCTCATACAGACCCTTAGCTCTCCCACCTTCTCTTTCTGTTGGGGCTGAGAAATGATTCATGCTCCTAAGCCACTGACAGTGTGGGTATCAATACAGAGGATGTAATGTACCACATGAACTTCAGACCCTTCTTGTCTGTCTGTTGTTTTAATTTGTTATAACTCTGTGAAATGTTAGTGGGCCTTCTGAACGACATATTGGTCACAAGCCATGCAGTGAGAACCACTAGTTAGGTAAGTTTGTAAGTCATTTCTCTTTAAGTTCTCTGTGTGTAAACCACAGAGCAAACAATCCCAAGACCTGGTCAGTAATGAAATGCTATCTGCCCTAGACAGTCAGTACAAAAGTTACAAGGTATGTTTTTACAAGACTGATCTTTACAAGGATTTAACTCTTGTTGTGTTAACCACAAAGGTGTGTTTTCTGTCACTATTGAGCTGCCATCAGGACCTCTAGTGAACTCTAGAGAGCAGCCGTGAGCCTTTATCACTGCAAAGGCTTTCCAAAAGTGAATGTGTGGGAACACTTGCACAGCACTTTCCTGAATACCAAAACCTAGCAACTAAACAAAAGCAAAGACAAGAAGCTAACACTCAATGCCCATAATAGACATGCCTATAAACAGAGCACATTAGCAAAGGATAAGATCCCTAAAAACACAAGGGGCATGTCATATCCCTTTGGAAAAAAAAAAGCTAATATATGTAAAGGATTAATGAGCTTCTGAAACTTATATTCAAACAGCAGTGCAATGATCTACAACCTCAATGGGATATTCTCAACTGACGGTAAACACCCCATGGACGAAAACACGGTCTAAAACACTTGCTAAATGTAATTCCTCTCTGTCCCCACCGTGCACTCAAAGATAAACAGGATGTGAGAGTAGATCCTGCTGCTATTTTTCTCATTCATCTTGCTTCCCAGCTCTATGTCACCTTTCATACTGTCTACACCTTCTCATCAGATCTTCCACTTTTCCCTCTCTGCCAATGATCCTTCTCCGCACAGCTACAG
The DNA here is from genome assembly GCA_026283785.1 of Coracopsis vasa. Lineage (NCBI taxonomy): Eukaryota > Metazoa > Chordata > Aves > Psittaciformes > Psittacidae > Coracopsis > Coracopsis vasa. Next base: position 2,522 of record JANHGB010067003.1, read on the forward strand.
GAAAAGCTACAGGAAAGCCTATCCCAAGCCAGACTCTTCTTTTCCCCTTTGTACTCCTCCTATTTTCTATTTGAGAATATTCTTTCTTAGTCTTTTAAATTCTTATCTTACCTGCCCCCAGAAACAGATTCTGACCTAATCTCCCCCTCAGTGACAGAGAATATGTGACTATGGCAAACGTTGAGTCATGGTGTTTTGAGTACATTTGGAACAAAGCAAAAAAAACCCCAAACCAGCAAAACAAACAAACCAACCAAACCAAACCAAACCCAATCCTACCCCCAAAAAATTGACAAAGCCTTAAAAAAGGGATAAACCTATTGCTTTGGAGAATCTGCCTCTCCAGAACTCCTTAATTAAATAAACCCACATTTGGAGCATTAGCCAAAAAACAAAACCTCATGTACACCACAAGAAGCTGAACTGCTGCTATCAGAGAAACACTTGCATTATCCTGGTGACTGGAAAAAAGCCTCCTTTCCATGCCTAGACATTTTTTAAAGTGGGTATACTTTTACCTGCCCCAATAACTCTCTCAATACGAATTCTTGAAGGATCTATTTCCTTTGCAAATTCATGGACAGCAAGAGATGGGTCTTCATACGTGTCTGGATCAATATATGTTTTGATGCCCGGAAAACGTACTGCAAAAAAGAGAGAATACTCAGAATCAAGAATTCGTTGACATTCAAGCACTGTAACAATATGGTTTTATCTTTTTTTTTTGTATGACTAGACAACTGAAAAGATTGGAAATAATACATTAAATCTTCCACATTTAACACTCCAGAATCCAAGAGAAGAGGATAATTACCAAAAATTACTAATGCTTGCTATTGATTTCACAGAAACCAACTGTGGAATGAACAAATTTTCCCTATTTGCTGCCAGCACTAAAGCCTTCGAAGATTGACTGATCACAGACTTGAACATTTCCTCTTATCTTTCAAGTAGCTTTTTGAGATGAGGCTTCTGAGACGCTGAAGAGCTGAGTGTTACAACTCCCTAGACAGAAGATAAGGCTCTGCCAACCCAACACTAGCAAAAGCATTCAAAAGTACTGGTTGAAACTGTAAGAAAGGTCCTGTTGAACCCTGTTCAGACCTCCTGAGATGTTCAGGGTGACTGAAAGCATGGATACTTCTTCAGGCTTCCTGCAGTGCATTGTTACATCAAGCTTCCTTTCGGCCAGTGTTAGCGTAAAGAATGGAGGAAATACAGGCATTGAGTTCTCTGAATGTTACTTATACCTCTAGTTACTGTCATGTTTGTTAGCTAATGGGTCCCAGACTTTATCCTGTCCCACAGGAACAATAAGTCAAAGGCCTTTAGAAAACTCAGTCTTTGGTATTCAACTGATAAGACAGTGTCAAATTCTTATGCTGTTTTGTCACTCTCCCAGCTGAACACAAGCATGTCCTGAAGTATAGAGTTTCAGCCAGGAAAATTAAGAGGATAATAAAGTTTTTGGAAACTTCTTTAAGAAAAAGTAACAGCCCTGGCTAAGTTTTAAGGAAAACACTATTTTGGGTAAGAAACTACTGGTTTTGTTGTTGTTGCTGCTGTTGTAAGCATTTCCTTTCCAAATACTATTTAGTATTTTATTTCGAAGAGGCTCCTTGGCGTCTCTGCACTTAGCTGACATCCTTAGAATGCTTCAAGTACAGCTGGTAAATCTGGAAAATGAAGCAAGTCATGAGAGAAAATACGAGCTCTGAGCTGGTCACTTGAAAAGGTGTCTACAGAGACACCAAGTGAGGGCTCAAAAATATGGAGAAAAACAGATCACCAAGACTAACAGTGATTATTGTCAAAGCAGTTTATATTCCCCTTTGCTGCTCTTTGTGCAATTTAGGCAATCTGTCCTTTACTGTGAAAACAGTGCTTTCTAATTCACTCCTTTCATTTATAGGTGGATGGCTGAACATTCCTTATGCCAAACAGGTCCAATTTTTGAGATCCTTTTCTATGAGGACGGGTCCTGAAGGACTGTGCTGTGCTGTTCTCTTCTGATTAGCTGGAACAATCAGAGAGCCAGATGCAAGTCGAGAACAACAATATCCCAATCCATTTAGAAGGCTTCGATAATTTCTTGGAGATGGCCATGGCAGTAGTGGGTTGCTGCCAGATTGCTTTGGCAGTCTCCAGCATGCCATCATTTTCTGGCATGGCCAATATCCCTTGTGCTCTTGAGTACAGCATGTCCAAGAACTTAGTTGTTTTGTTGGACTATCTGGATGGGATTTATTTTAAGCTGCTGCCATCTGGTGATTAAGTTCTGGAAAACTTTCAATCCATTAACAGAAGTTGATGTAGATAATGCATGAACTTATCAGCATAAGAGAAGGGTACTGCAGCTGGGTCCAGAGAACCTCTTAAAAGCATTAAGTACCTCTCAGCCTTCCTCTTATCACTTAGTAGCCAAGTCTAAAGCAGCTCATTATCTGATGAATCTAAATGCATTAGGTGAAGAACACATGTGCAGGACACATGAGTGTGACTGGGCTACGTTAAGTAGTGTGCAAAAGCCATTTAGATCACTGCCTATAGAGTGCACACACCATACAGAGAGGACACCAGACATCATGGGATGTTGTATTATCAGCAAGATCACTGATCCCTTTCTAACTACCTTCAAAGACTTTATTTCCTGAAATCTTCCTGACTCACATCAAGCTCCCAAGGGAGAGAGGAAGGAAGAACAGCAGATGGTTTTCTTCTGCACACAGCAGAAGCATAGGATGTAAAGCGTGGACATGACAAACCCACAAACAGGAAGAGGTGATGCTAACCAGTGTAGGTTTTGCAGAGGAGTTTTTCTTCAAACAGCTTCAGCCAGTCTAGGAGAGGTCACCCTTATACTGATCCCAGCAGAGACTGAGCAGCTTCACATATTGTTTTAAGTTGAGATGCTGGATATCAAATCTGCAGGTAGTCAGCAGTCAAAGATTGCTGCTAGCATGAAGGAAGTAGTTCTTACGGAGGTACTGAGTGCTCAGTGTGAAAGAGGGAGTATTGCTGGCAATACAGACTTAGCTGCTGGGGTAAATCATGGCAATTCTTCTTTATCCTTGGTTCTACGGTGCACATACATGAGTAGAGACTTCCCCCCTCAAGTCTGATGCTGAGATAACTGCAAATGAATGAGAAGCCTCTGGGATGAAGCTGCGTGTCAATAAGAAATACAATCATCATTTACCTTGGCCTGAAAGACACTGAGTGGGGCTTTTCTCAGATTCAGTCATGGTCTCAGAGGCATATATCAAACACTTCAACAGGAAGGTTTTCTCATCTTTCCTTTCTGACCATATTTGGAAACAAATGACAAACAAATCTTCAAGGAAGTATCCTTTATGGGGAAATGTGTCCTTTTCCTTGATAGAAAGAGCCATTTGGCTGGATATAATCGTGCCATCTGAAAAAAGACTACTTTGGGTGACTTAGCTTCTGTCTTCAACATAGTATTTCCAAGGATGTTATAAAAAATGACAAAAATTATGAAAATTAATAGCCTTTGTATAATATCCTTTGAATAAATCAATACTTTAAATAGCTACACTAACATAAACCAGCAAGACTAGTAATTTAAACTAAGTAGCCAAACTAAACTAAATAAAACCAATATGCTACCCATGAGAGATTGTCAGGACTTTCTCTCACTGTACTCATCAGTGAGCAAGAACATGAGGGAAGATAACCCATACCACCTTTTATTTCTTGGGTGGCTGGAAAAGTAGACCCCTCAAGACAAAGAATTGGATACAAACAAGGCAGTAAGTCACCAATAAGGGATTTTTGAGGCAGAAATTCAATATGCTCCAGACCCGTTGAGTATTCAAAGCAATATACCTGAAAAACTGATAAATATTATTAGCAGAATACCAAAAAGCCTTATTAACTAGAGTAACTTTAGTGAAATTGTTCAAGAGGATGTAGAAACAAAACACCCCTGATGATGCACATAACAAGGAACCATTCAAATGGTCAGATTAAAACATCAAAGACTGAACATTCTAAATCTAAAACATGATATAGATATTACACAATATAATGTTGAACTACTTACATTGTCCATTCTGCAAATGAGCCCTTCTTTTCTCTTCAGATTTCATTTTGGCCTTTATGTACCACTGGCATCTTTTAAGAAAAACAAGTGAGATTTTAATTAAAATATTTGTCATGCACAAAATAAATATAAATTAAGTTTTATCTGCACTTTTATGAAAGCCAAAATCTTTGCATTTGGAATTTAAATTTAGTTATGAACCTACAAAGAGAAATATGCATGAAGAACTACAAACAGATTAGATACAAATAAATCAAGGTTGAATGATTAGTATGAAAATGCCTACTGAAGTTCATGTTTGATGCAATACTTTATTTCCAAGTTTGACTCCTCCAAAGAATCCTTATACTTTAATAAATGAGTACTCCCCTGCATTCTTGTTTGGATACATTGGTTCGTGCTAATTAAACCTTATCCCATTAACTTTCATACCCAGTGGGTCAAAAAAGCTCACATTTTCTTCATAAGACAATAGTTTCCATGACTTTACCATTTTTCACGGAAAAAAAGAAAATATTTGTTCACATCAGCACCACTTTTATTTTTTTCCCCTTTTTTTCCCTTAATAGCTCTGTGCAATCAGAGCCAGACACTGAGTTTTTACTTACAGTAAGACAGCAGCTAACCTGTAAGACAAACAATACATAGCCTGCTCTGTGAATATGATGATTTAGCATATGCCTGTCTGATTGCTGCAAATCCTTGGCAAACAACACAAAACTCTGGATATTCATGAATTGTTAGCAACCTTACCTGACAATGCAAGGGTATGCTGGAGAAAGCTGACACATGGCAAGCTTTCAGGTTCCCTGTAATGAAATATCCCCCAGCCTGAATGATGCCTACCTGCAGGCCTGTTCATGCTAATTTAGAGAGACACATGCTAGGAGCAACTGTTTCAATCAAATAAAACCAAAGTATTTGCTCTTGGTCTTAAAGCTCTTTCTCAAGCACTGAACAGCCTAAGTAGTAGGATTTAGAGTGAACACTTGGTCTAAGAGCTAGGCTAAGGGCTGTTGGGGCACCGACCCCAACAGTGAACAGCAGTGTGTGTAGATATGTGGTTTGGTGTACAGATATTCAGTTCCAAGACCAGCTTGAACAAAATTACTGGCCTCTGTGTAATTACCAGCTTTATAAAATAAAATAAACTATAACTATATATATTATACCCAGCAAAATACTAACAATCAAATACTAGAAATATGTGAAAAAGCCACTTCACTTCAACAGTTCATTTAAACATTGAAACAGCACAGGAACACTCACAAATTCATTCATTGCTACAGATGATGATGAACACTTTAAAGGCAGAAACTTCTGAAGCTGTCATGGCTATGTACCCTTATGGAGGGAAGCAGCAACCAGTGGATTCTCAGCTTCTGTGGAAATCTTTAAATTGTACACCAGTTGCTGGGGCCAATTCCATTTTTAGGACCTGAACAACTGGTCTGTAGAGTGCCAACTGCCAAGAACACTCTTACACTTAAACTGTTTGCCCAAGGAAACAGCCAAAGAAAGGCTTTAACCCTCCAATCTTCTTAAATGAGCATGTGGCCCAAATGTTTGACTACAGAAGCCAGTGAGTAATCACCAGCAGAGGAGTCATCCAGCTCCAGCTCCCCATTAGTGTTGGATACAGAAAATCAGAGAGGAATAATTTCTGTAATGATAAGAATAAATCACACTGAGCTTTAACATCACATTCCCTGGAATTTAGCCAAGACTCCCCTCTCACTGCATATCCTGTCCCTCAAAGTCTCTGTCGCTTCCATTTTTCTATCTGCAATTGACAGCCATGCTTCCTGCTTGCTCTGGGTGGATAATCACTCAGCAAAGTGCAGAAGCAGGTGCTCATTTAACCCAGCCTCTCCACTATGAATAGACTCATCAGCAGCCCCACGACTTGACTTGATAGCTCGTCAAATTGTTAATTCTAAACAGAATTCTAAGTGAAGCAGAGCACATCTGTAGGGTACCGCTCCCGTTTGTCGTGCACAAATTTGCCTCCAGTCCTAGAGTAAATTGAGTATTTATTCAAGTTTTTCTTGCTCTGTCTTCTGTGGAATACACTCTTATCACTGTGTTGAAAGCAGCACTTCAAAATGAATTCCTATCTTAATTACTGAAATGGTCCCACTGAGTAAGATGTTAGAAAGCTAAGGGAATCTCTGATATCCTTAACATTAGCAAATAAGAGGAATAAACACTGAAAGAAACCCACTGACATAATTTTTTTCATTCCTGAGTTTAGTGATTTTTTTCCCCAAAGAAGCATTTGAGTTATGTCTCAGGATGCCACGTAAGGATTCCCCCCCGGTTATGTTCTAGGAAAGTTTGTCTTTGAATAACTCCACACATACACTCCCTACAGAGCCTACTGCAGGAGCCGAGTATGACTCCTCTGCTCAAAGGCTCATAACCTCTACAAGGGATCAGTCTGGTTTTAGGCTTTCTTGATCCATGGCAGGACTGTGGTGCCACTGATGTTTAACAGAGGAGACGGAGACATAATGTCTTTGTCCTTTCAGATTCTGCTTTGCTTTCTGATTATAAGCAGGGGAAGTCCTGATATCACACAGGAAACACCCAAAGGCTCAATGGAAAAGGAGACAAGACATCATGGAAGCATCTATGCCTATGGTAATCTGAGTTCCAGCAAGGATTGATGACCTCTACATGTGGTTTTTAGCATGTCCAATTAGAATTTGTGAGTTCCCTTAAAACCTTCAGTGTTTAATTGAGCATGGCATTTGACCACATAAATCAAATGCTTTCTCATCCAATCTGCATAAGGTCATTATCTGATCCTGATCAACACATCAGCTGAAGAAAAGTGGACAATCAGCACTTTGCTAAAAGAATTGTAAGTATAAGAACCAGGGTCATTATAAAAAATTATCATTTTCCAGACTGGTGCACTCCCCTGCCAGTGCAACAGTACTGCTCTAAAGCAGCTTTAATTGAGATGTCTTCAATCCAATTGAAGACAAGACAAAAAGCAGTAATTCAGGACCTCCAGGAAACTATTTTCTGTTCACCAGTGATAACACAAGCAGTAGAATCATTCCAGCATTTTGAACGAAAGTTTTCCTTAGTTTACTTTCATTACGTAATTCCTGTATTTTACCTTCATAGTTGCAAAAATCTGCTTATAAAACATATACATAATTGTGCAGGTATTGCATTTTTCCATTCTCACCCTGCAGGCAAGAGGTCCAGAAACTTGTTTTAAAAATAGCCAGTTTTCTGATTTCACATAAGTGCTTTGCTCCTCAAACTGGGTTCTTATGAAAAACACCACTCACAACAGAACTGTGAGCATGAGCAGTGCTGAATCAAGAGGACGTTCACCCTGCTATGTCTAACCCTATTTAAACACTGAAAATGTGTAACTATTACTCTGAAATTCTTAGTTTTGGATGACTCTGACCCTGATTAAACAAGAACACTGTGGTGTTTATTACCTTCCAGTGATCAGGAAGAACAAAGTGAGGATGACCAGCAGAGTGAATCCACCAACAGCAGCAGTGGCAATTACAAGAATCTGTCCCTGCTCCGCTGCCATATCAGAAGCTGAAAGGAAGCACAAAGAGGTTAAATCCAGGGTTCTTACAGAATGGGTGGTAACATTTCACTGGTCAAATGTTGCAATTACTCTGTAATAGTTTCCTTGTTCCTTAGAAAGGACATCAGGTGCAAATGTGCAAAAAGCCATAATCCATGTCCCAGCTGCAATGGGGGGTAGATGAGGTTTACAGGTTTTTAAAATGAGGAGCAGGTATTATCAGACACTTGCAATTTGCTGAAGTTTGAATATGATGGGATTTCAGACACAAAACGAGGTATTTTGGGGTTGTTTTGGTTTGGTGGTTTTTTTGGCTTTATCTAGCTTAATCCTGCATCTCATTCAGAACTTCGCATCATCCAGCTGTCCCAGTGAAGCCAGCAGCAGTGCTATGTATGTAAGAGATATTAAGCTGGGTTTAGGAGAAAACAGGAAAAAGCACACTTAGTGTGTAGCCTCACACACTTCTCTGTATGTCTGGCATTTAGTTTGGTTGTCACAAATTGTATACAGTTTTACCTATAGCATGCTCTGGTGGACTATTTTCTTATACCTTGTATTTTTATCTCTGCTTTTTGTAGAATATTTAGAGTTAAAAAAGATCACCTGAAATTATCTTGTCTCCAGACACTTGCTCTTTTTATGAATTTATTCTGAATAATGTTAAATCTTTACATAGACAAAGTACTTAGAGTCCGGTTGGTCCTCACTGTCCAAATACTACATGAGCAGAAAAAGAATAAGGCTCAGTTTTTTCTCTATCTCCTGTCTTGTGAATCCAGTTTTACTTCTTTAACTCAGTTACATGTGAACATTTTCACCAGATATCAGTCACTTAATTCTAACTTTCGGTTTCCATAAGAAACATCACATTGCTCTGACAGGAGAATACATAATTCTATCCAATGACCTCTGACAACAGTAGTAAATGTAGAAAAGAATAATTTTTGATTTATCAAGAATGCAACTTTTATTTTGTCAACTTTAAAACTGCGCTGTAAGCAAAATCTTCAGCTTTCTTTAGGCACCAGCTCATTAAGACTTAGGGAAATCACATAGAAAGCCTAGAAAGCTCAGCAGGCTATATCCTCTCACTTCGCAGTTGATGAAGTCCAATACAATGCACACATTGCTGCCCAAAGCCTCATAAAATGAAAAACATTTGGCTTCTAAATAATATTTGTGGGTGGTTTAGAAATTAGCACTGTAAACTGTCTGCAATCGTTGTAAAGTAAATAAAAACAATAGCAGTTTACGTCAAATTTTCAGCAAAAACAACTTGTTAATTGTCTGCCATTAGGTTTTTGCCCATAAAATTTAATAGCAGCACAGGTACAGACAGTAAATTACAAACCATTCAGTATATGTGGTCATAAACTCTCCACAGACAAGTTAAATGCATACATCTTCCAATAAATGGTGCAGCAAATACTGAATAGCTAATCTCCAAAATGGTATCTAGTGATATTATGGGAGTGGATTCTAGCTCTGCATTGTGTTGTGCTTCACACGGTCAGATTTATTTGGGAAAATACAACATAACAAGTATCATGCCACACAAGTGGCAATGCAAATAACAACAGGCTCTCCAAATCAAAGGCTGAACACTGTTTTCAGACTAGAGGGGGTTGTGCTAAATGTTGCAAAGATCATTATGGCCAGGCACAGTTTGAAGTTGTAAATGCAGGAGGAGCGTTTAGATGAGTCTTCTTTTTTATTTCTAATGGGAAGAAGATGTGTGCTAAAATAGTGAATTCAGCAAACCACGAGCTCAGATAAATTAGCTGTGGTTTTCTTCAGCAGGCATTCATTTGCAAGGAGACAACCCAGGGTTTTTCATCATGAGAATTAAAGGTGTAAATGTAGGGACTGATTGCCTAGTCCAAAGAAGCACTTTGCAGCTATCAAGATGAAGAAAGTCACATGCCCTGGATCATTTCTGCTGAATGGAGCTGCTATTTCTTGGTGTTCTAGCTAAACCAGAATGGAATGTATCAGTTTAATAGCATATCTTCTGTTAGGAACCAGAGTGAAATACATGAAGGGGAGAAATTCCAGACTTAGCTCTTTCCACCTTTAAGCAATATGATTTTTAGCTGAGATTGCACATACTTAAAAAGTGATCATCCTGTTTCTGTTTGTATTTTACTGAGTTGGCAGAAGGGCCAGAGTCCAATATATTAGGGGCATTTTTTCAAGTAGCCAAATCACTATAAGTGGCTCTCAAGCCTAAAACTTCCCAATGAGCTTTATTTACTTGTCAGATAAAAACATCAAATGACAGACAAGTATAACTGGAAAACGTGGATTTGTTAAAACCTGACAGAGGGGCAGGTAAGGGAAAAGGATGGAAATACTTATTTTTGCTTGAAATGGTCCTTATAGAAATCAATAAAGGCACAGTGCAGCAAACAGCACATATATAAGCACATGTGTATGCGCATACACAGACTCACACGCAGGTAAAAGGTTTCATAAAACACTATCTGGGCAGTTAGAAGCCAGTAATCAGGGACACTCAATAATTAAATTTTTTACATCATTTTGCCATTCTAGATTAAATTCAGCATGTCCCTCAATCTCTCTGTTCTCATTTCTTCAGTTTTCTCTTAAGGTAAAGGTCAAATTGTGAACAAGAGCTTTAACATGCATTGTTTCTGCTTTGCATGTTCTTGAGCCTTTTTTGTCATTTCTTGCTTTTTCCTCCCTCATTTTTCCTCCCTATCAGCTGTGCACATTGGTATACGACTCTGTGTTTCTCCTCAAGACTATTCTTGATTACACAAGACACAAAAACTCAGTTTAAAACCAATTAGGATAGGTTGCAAAGCCATTCAAGTTCTTGCAACCTTGCAAGCCTGTCTGCTGAGCAAGTTCATTCATACTTTAAATTCAGTAGCACAAGACAGTGAAAAGGGGGGATTTATTTCTTATCCCAGAAGATGATTGGATAGTACACTATAAAGTTTGGGCATCAAAACTCTTTAAACACTCTGTAGCAGCAACTGCTGTGTTTAGTCAAACAGGTGATTTGATTTTAAAATGACCACGCATCATACATGTGCTGACAAATGTGTTATCCAGATAGACTCTTCACTTCCATTACTCTTCATGCTTAACTCAGGTTATATATCCAAAATGACATGTAAAGTGTCTAACTGCATTGTTACAGCTTCCATACTTAAGACTATCCCCAGAAATCCCTTCTGCTTCCAGCCTGGCACCAGTTCTATCCCCATCTACTCTATACATTTGCATCCAATCCCAGTTCCTCTTTTGGTTCTTCACCCATCTGTGGGGAGGAGCTGCACTTTCCCTCCTCTCTGGGCTGAGCACAAATATCTTGAGGCTTCTTCATTTCCTCACTGGGCAGACTGGAAGAAATGGTGCAAACATTTTTGTCACAGTGTGAGAGGATGAAAGACAGAGAATCTTCCAGCTCTGCTCTCCTTTCTTTTCTCCAAAATCCTTTAAAAGGTCGTGTATTTGGTATAAAAGGGCTGGAAGCCCTAATGACAGCTCACTTCTGTCTCTTAGCTACATCCTTTAGTTATTTCAATTTGACATCTATCAGGCAGCAGATCTTCCAGCAGAGTGAAAGATAAAAAACCGACAGAAAGACAGCTGGACAGATCATGGTGAGCAGCAGTAAGATAGGTAAGTGTGGATTGTGAGAACTGGAGTTCTAACAGACAGGAACTGGATGTCAGATGGATTTACAAGGCATTGTAAACATCAGCGCTTAAGAACAATAAGAAAGAAAAGTACAGAGTCTAATCGGGGCAACCTTCACATTTGCAGGAGTGCTGCAGTTCCTGCGCTTCAGTGAGCTGATGGGCTCCAGTCTAAGGGGGAATGCTTTTGGGCACATACAGTAGAGAAATCAGACAGGCCAAAGCCAAATTGGAAGAACAAACAGCTGCAAATACAAAATACAGTAAGGAAACACTTCAAGATTAAAATGAGACATCCTGAACTATCCAGTGCTGACTACTACTGAATGAACAGTAGGACAAGGCAGACATGGGGAGAGATCCAGCAAGTCAGTTTCTAAATATGAGATATGTATTATCTCATTTGTTTGTTTCAACTGGAAATTTAATTTATTCTTAACAAAGCATCAAACATTCTAACAACACAAAAATCCATTTCACATTGGTAATTCAATGTACTTCTAAAAACCCTAGGGACAGCTTCTATCCTAGGGAGGACCACAGTGCTTTGTGGTGACTCAAACAGTTAGTATTCCCAATACATAAAAGCAGGAACTATGAGTGAAGTTATGTTTCAATTTATAGCCACAACAGTGGTACACATGCATGTACTGGAGCGTATGAAACAGTCAGCTTTGCTGGGAGTATTTTGCCTGTAACGTAATGAAACAGGGAGACTGAATAAAATGGTAATAAGGAAAATGGTCAAAAGCAGTGGTTACTACGCTTTGCAAAAGTATTGCGTGAGGTGTCCCTGCCCATGGCAGGGGGGCTGGAACTAGATGATCATAAGGTCCTTTCCAACCATAACTATTCTATGATTCCATGATTTCCCAGCAGCAGCCTCGGCTTTTATGCTATGTAACAGACAGCATTTCAACCAGCACTGTCCTGCTGAGAATAGCAAGTTTTAGGATATTAATATACATGTTGCACAGTTGATGAGACATTGATTTTTACAACTTGATTATCACTTTAAAGAAAAATCCTAGTTTTGGATTGCTTGCTTAACCTCTATTTATTAACAAATCATGTCAATATTCAAGCAGGGTAAATGGAATAACCTTGGAGGTTCATCTTGTCCTGGAATTCTTCTCTAGATGATAAGACTGTAACATGTACAATTGGTAGAGAGCTGAAGGATGCTACAAGCTACTGTGCCTGAGAAGGATTTCTATCAAACACATGACCTAAAATACTTATTTGTAACTTTTGAGACTGTTGGCAGATAAATTTTCTGTTGTCAACACAGCCTTTCAAAAGACTGCATCCTTCCCAGCCTTCTCATCAGAACGTTAACTTTACATAAAATCAGTTTAGCTGACATCAAATTAATGAAAATCTGGCTAACTGAAAGACCACAAAAAGCAATTGCAAATGTGGAATTTTCACCAAGTAACTTGTTCCTAATGGGTAGGGATGGGGGGAGCTGCAATAGCTTGCCTTGGTCTAATATTATTTGGTATCTTCCAGAATAATTGAGAATATGTATTAAAAAATCAGAACATTTTCAGCTGAGCTGCATATGCCAGAGTAGTACATGATGAAGACAGATTCCTACGCAGCTTGACTTGAACTGGTTTGTAAGATAGATGCATGCCAGCAAGGGCAAATCAACATTTACATGTACTGATATAACTATGCAGTCCATGTTTCAACACATTCCTCCCCAGTTCTTCCATGTAGGTCAGTATCTTAGAATACAATGGTATTGATAAAAACATTGCTTTGCTCTAGTTGTTCAGCTGTGTAAGACAATGCTCTAGTTCAGGCAGCAAATGCTTAAACATGCAAGTAAAAGAAAACTGAATTATAAGAAGGTAAACAGCGTCGGGTCAGTTTATGGCATCATAAATAGATTTAGTTTTCCAGTTTAACTCAGTATCAGGTTTAGCTCTGGTGTTATTCTTATCTTCAAAAAGGACATTAGAATTTTGGACAGCTACAAAATGATCAATGTTTGGAAGACAGGTTGGCATTTTTTTTAGTGTGAGAGAGAGCGTTTATATCACTTAGGGGAAAGATAAGAGAATTCTTTAAAATGGCATGAACACATTTAGATGAGAAGGAGATTTCCAATTGTAACTTTTTAATTTGGCAGAAATGGATCACAAGGTACAAGATAAACAAAATTCAGGCTAGAAATAAGGTGAAAATTTTTGATTATGAGGCTTAAGCACTGGCACTATCTATCTACCTATAAATATCTTGAGCTCCCCATTACTGGGACACTATTTGTATATGGTAGATGTTGCATTTCAATCTCTTGTCATTAGCTATCTGAAAAGTTACAGAGTTGCAGACATTTGGCCCGTGCTATGAAAGGGGTGCAAATGAATGATCAAAATCACCTTCACATTCTGTTAAATTTTAGAATAGGCCAATTTTCAAAATATTGCTGTGAGAAAGTGAGATATTTGGAGAGTAACAAGGCATCATTTGACTGGTCACTGAGTACTGCTTCCATCTGAAATAAGTAGTACTTACCAGCAGGCACTTTGCTATATTTTTTTTCCCTTTGAAACCTAAAGCAGTACTGTATAAATATTTGGATAAGACCACAGTCATTTGAACTATCATTTAATTAAACTGAAGTCTTTATCTAGCTCCAGGTACCACTTCAAAATGCAGCAGAATTTCTCTTGGCCTCCATTTCAACTGATCATAAACAAAACCTCTTCTGTCTACATTTCCTTTCAATCACACGATTTATAACAAATCACATACCTTTAGTCAGGCACAAGCTTAAGCAATAGAAGTTGGTAAAAAGCAAATATACAATAAGTATTTATGCTTCATTATCAAGATTCGTACTGAGTGCTTAGAAGTAATAGAAGCATTAAATGTTTAAGAGTGTTGTGAGCTCTAGCTCACCATGCAGCCCAAGAGTCTGTTGCATTAAGGCAATTGAGAAGGAGATGCGAGGTTGGCAAGGAGGAGGTGGAACCTCACTCCCAAGAGATATTTCTATCAGCAGTGCCAATGAAAGAAATGTCACTGGAACCACAGTCTTCCTGATTTAAATTGTAGGTCACATTTTACAAACATAGGCTCATAGAGGTTTAAGTACATTTTACTTTTGACTAGTTATGTGCCTGGGTACCTAGTATTTATTGCATCGGAACACGCAGACAGGATCTACTTGAAAAGCACCGAAGTGCTCAACTCCTATTCAAACCAATTGGCTCCAGTACCCAGAAGATTTTAAAATGTACAATTAGGCATTAAGTGCTTGGAAATCTATCCTTCAAACGTTTTTGAAATAGAAATTAAGAAGCAACGAAAACAGAACACAAACTCACAGGTGCTCTTGGAAACAGATAGTTCTGAGTCCATATGTTAGCTTAAGCAACTTGAGTTCTAAAACACTAATGAAAAATATGATACAAAAAACTGGTTAATTAAAGTAATTTCATTAATGGGTGTTTTATTGTCAAATCTATTACACTAATTTTATCTCAAATGCTTGTAGATACCTTGTTTGCAGTTTCTTTGAACATGGAGAGCAATACATGACAAATAAAATTGTTTAGAGCACGAACATAATCCACAGCATCAAGCGTTTTTGATTATTATGTAGGAATATGTAGGCTTTTTTGCTTTTTACTGGTAAATTTAGTAGGCTTATTGATTGATGGAAATGCATATAAATTTTGTTGTTGTTTTTTTTTTTTTAATTTATTTTTGTTTTAATTTGTAGATTCTGGGAGCATTAATAACCATAGAAAAAAGAGTTCATTGCTGCGTTCTGGGAGCCTGCATGAAGCTGCTAGACTTACATAAAGTCTGACTAAGGGTACTTCTAGATGTCAAAAGGAAGGCCTGCTTTAAGTAATAGAATCACAGAATATCTCAAATTGGAAGGGACCCATAAGGAAATCTAGCAGAAGAAAAGATTCCTTCAGCTGCAGTGTTGGGCTAAAATGTCTATTGTTAGGAATTGTGAGGCTGAAGCCTACTTGTTTTTGTCATAGAGTAGTAGTCATTTTGTGATAAGCAAATGGTATAGATCCAGCCATTTGAACTCCCAAATGTCTCAATGTTTTAGTAATAGACGCTACTCCTATTGTATTTGATTTTTTTTTTCCTTCAGTGAAACTTACTTTCATCTCCAGTTTCAAATTCAAACTTCTGGCTATAGCCGCTGTATCCTGCTGCCGTCCTGACTCTGATATGAAATATATACTTGGTGGCTGGCTTGAGACCTGTGATGATAACACTTGGAGCCTTGGACCTTGTGGAGGAATAGCTGAGCTGCTCATGCTCCTGAGGGACAAAAGAGGGGAGAAATGATATCAAGTTGAGTTGTACAAACTTTGCAAAAATGATATAACAGAAGCTCCATATTCTTCTCATGAATGTAAAATGTCTTTATAAAAGGTGTAGGTATGGATTTCTGTACTCTGATTTTGTGCTATAGTCATAATGCATGATATGGCCTTGACTTAGATTTCATCTTTTTGTCTTTGATCTTGCATATAAACATCACATCACATCACATCTTTGTGATTTGGGTTAGTAATTACACTGTAGTCAAAACAACATGGAATTAGTACAAGACTACATTTAGAGATAATGGCAGCTAGAATGATAGCTAGTTATTTCTGCACAATGGACAAACTAGGAGGTCAGTAAATACTAGTAAGCTGTAAAGTAAAGATGTTGGAGTATTCAAATACCCGCTACTCACTTCTACCCGCAGGTAGTGCCAAAATGCCGGCGCTATCCGTGGGTAGACCTGTGGGTAAAAGAAAATAAAAATTAACTTTTTCTTTAAAGTCTGTAAACTTCTAGAATGATTCAACTGCATCACTGCTGTTGAACTTAATTTCGCTTTCCATGTAGCTGTAATGTAGTTGTACACAAAATTCCCTTTCACACTCTATAAGGCGAAACACTCTCTGCAGAAGTGCCCTGTTAATCTCCTAGCAGTCGATCCTGGGCATCTGCTGAGAACTCAGTCAGGAAATTCCTGACTCAGATCACTGAGAATTATGGTGTAGAGATCACTGGGAATTACCACTGCAGACAACTGCTGTAGTATGGAGCCCGGCCACATCAATTGATGTGAACAAACTAAGTGCTGCTTTGCTAGACAGGCTGCTGATGACATTTTTACAAGAAGGGATGACTCAGAAGAGAGAGTTTATTCCCTGTCATTAATTATTGTCACTTGATAAATCAGTAATCTGCAATATTTTATATGGTGCCTTAAGGGTAACTCTACTTCATTGCAGCAGGATTTGTCTCCAAACTGACAAATGAACAGAAATGTCCTTGGCATATGCTTACCAATCCAACTGCGATATCCATAGGGCACCATATACATTTATTATACCATACTGTAATATTAAGAGTATGTATACATTATTCAAAGGGTGCTTTCAGCCTGTTAAAAAAGAAACAATCTGGTTCACAGAAAACAGAACCAGGAGAAGAACAGGTTTCAGTTAGATTCTATTGGGCTCAACCTATTCTGAACAACATACATACATTTTTTTTCTATACATTTTTTTGGACAGCCAGTTATTGAGCATAATTTCTTATTGTAGTTGGTCAAAGATAATGAGTGTGACAAGGATTGTGATGGTAACATTTAACCAACAAATTAGGTCCTCCCATCTGTGTGGGCAGGCTGTGGCTAGCAGCGTTCTCCTGAGGGGCTGCCATCTCTGCCTGTCCTTCTGGGCACTGGAAGGTATTTTGGTCACCTCCAAGGGTTGCCTGACTTGCTGCCCTCACCATGTGCCTGCAGCTGCCTGCAGGAGGCCCTGAAGAGTCCCATCTCTGTGTTCTCCTGCCTCCTTCCTTCTTTCCCTTATGCAGTCTCTTATGCCATCCATCACACAGTCAAAATGGTGTCTAAGAGTCTACAATCATAAAAGTAATACTTCTGTCATATGGGAAAGGTGGTAGGAGTTGTAACTGTAAGTGAAATGAGGGGAAAGGAACTTGTCACATTGGTGTATTTGAGAAGAAAAAGCTTCAGAAGCCTGCACCTAAGGAGAAAGGTGCTCAAACCTGAGATAAAATGATTAATAGCTGGAAACTTCACATTGTTTAATGTGAATGTCTCACACAAAGACATCAGCTTCTCTGGACTGGATTCATACATAAGACAATTCTCCAAAGAGTGGATGTTTTGCCATTACACCCTTTTCATTACAACTTCAAGATCTGAAGCTACCCAGCAAGCCAAAGCTTTCCACAGAGAGATGCAATTTGAGGTTGATGTGGGTGGCTGTCAAGGTTGGCCCATGATCTTTCCCAGGAAAGCTAAAGATAGTCTTAAGATAAAACAATGCAGTTTTAGGCTGCAGAGAAGTACGGGATGCTTTGTCTTACCCTTGTCACAAAAAATATACACTTTTGCATGGATTCTGGTTTCAAAAAGTGAATTTTAAACTGCAGGACTTAGATGTAGATCATGGATGTTAGTGTGTGCTTTCACCAGACTTTGATTTTATGATGTGGCAAAATTTGCACATACATCAGCCCTCCTGCCATGCACCCTATTTTCCACTGGAAGGAAGCATGATTCTGTGGGCTAGAAGGAGCTACAGTATGCTCTGTGATAGATTTCCAATGTGGACAGTGATGGGACCACTGGAAACATCAAGGAGTTCATATACAAAGGAGAAGTACAAGAGATGCTTTGATCCTTCATTTTAGTATCAGGGCAGCATTTGTGATCTTAAGATGGCATAGTGCTCGCAAGAAGCAGTTTTGAGAACACAGGGGCTGAGGATGTAAACATAAGTTAAAGGGGTCTAATATAATATATTCATATAACTACTAATCAGATTCTGATAAGAGTAACTTCATAAGGCCTCTTCTATAGCCTACTGCAAATTTATCTTGGTGAAAACCTGTAATTAAAACAGAAATATAATCCAAAAGACAAGTGAAACCAATGTTATTACACAATGCAACAGAAATCCTATGAATAGCTATTCAAGCTAAACAGAATTATATCATAACTTTGAAAATGCTACCCCTATTTCTATGGAAATTGTATTTTTCTTACTGTTTGTGTGATACTTCTTGTCAGTGGATTCAGACTGATTATGAGAGAGGCAATGTCCACAAATCTGTGACAGTTTGGTCTATGCATGAACATGAGCATCTTTCAGAATCAAACTCTCTTGCAGCCACCTCTGCATGAGCATCTGAATCTGTATGCATCCTGGTTTTATACCAGGCTCTATAGTCAAGACATTTTTTCATCTCCTAAGAAAGAGACAGACTGAATGGAGGTATCAATGGTGCATACAGTCTAAGAGTAGACAAACTGATTTAATGGAGTAGCAGGATCTGAGTATATAAAATTAAGGAAAAGCCTTCTGCTTTTGCAATGCATCAGACTAGCTGCATCTGTCCCATCAGCATATGCATATGAAACATTTCCACTGCATGACATCATCAGATTAAATGATAGTTCATCACTCACTGAAATCAACTACTTTATTAATGAATGTCATAGTCATTCATTCAGATGTTACATTATCATGATGAGCATTACAATTTTTCTCATATACTTAAAAGAAAGGGGATTCCTTCTGTTGATACTAACACTTGCAGACTAATACATGCACCTCCAACTGCCACACCTATGTGAACATGCTGCTGTCCAATTTTATTCCCACCTTACTTCAGAGGGAAACAGCACAGAATTGAAGACTGTGCACATAAATGAAATAAAATATTGATAAAGATTAACCAAAATGTGAAGACCTTTCATCAGTTTACACTCATACGGCAATCAAAGAGCTTACATTCTGATGCTACAGGTGAGAAAAAGCATATATGACTGAAAATGTTTAGTGAAAAAAAAGAAGAAATATAAGCTGAAATACAAAATTTTGCTTACAGTGCTCAAATAACCTTTAAAAGATTAATTTTACCAGTAAAGCACTGATAAAAATCCAGGCACTTTCAGGCATACAAGATTTGTCACTGTTAATATCTGAGTGCGAATGAGAAACATGGATCTAAATTAAATCACATCAGTTCTTATTTTAGCAACTGAAAAGATAACCGAGTATAATTTTCTACCATTTAGAATATATAATGGGAACTCCAGGAACTACCACTCTGTGTCTAGCTTATATTACGAATGACAATCAAGCTACTCAGTTTATTGAGTCCCATGAGTAACTGAAAAGCCTTCTTAGTGGGGAAAGAGTTTTCAAAGACTTCTGCCAGCTGAAAACCTACTCATTGTGTACCTATAACTTCCAAGTGTAGATATGAAGAAAGAATCCAAGGAGACAGTATCTGAATTTACTATCAACTGCTTGCAAATAGATTTTCTATTTTATATCCATTGTCCTCCGACATGAAAATTCTGTACTTAAGCCATAAAATACTGCTTAGCCTTTTCAGAGCATATCACTTAACAGAAAGAACTACTAATAGAGATTCAATCTATATACCACAGGGACCAACCAGGTCTTTCTCCTGTGCACTAAAGCACAATGTATAAGCTGAATAAGTACCACATTAAAGTAAAAAAGATTTGGAGGTCCATGATTCAGACATTACCAATATCTAAATAAAAGCACCAATTATAAAAAAGAATCTTTTATGAGACCATTTGGTCACATTTTTCCTCTTTCCTTGATACATCAGTTGGAAGGATATACACAATGTGACCTACAGAGGAAGAATCATTACTTTAAAGGAATGACCATGATTCTGGAAGATAAGAATTTTTATTAATCATAGTTCGGGTCTATTGTGAAATGAAATCTCCAACACCTTCCTTACTTTTCTCATGGAATCATCTACGATGGCACTTAATTACCTTCAGAGTCACCTGAACTTTAATGCTGTGATACACATTAGAAAAAGACAGTAGGTAATTATTAGGCATAATCGCTATGTGATTAATCAGTCCAAGCAGAATCTATTAAAGACAAATAACATCTGTGTTTGTACCTACTGCCTCTGTTTTCCAAGGAAAACACAGCCCCCCACAGCTCCAATTTACAGAAATTGCCTTTGATTTATACCGCCTATATTCCTTTCACAACTAATTCGCCCCCAATAATTCTCAAAAATGACTTTCTTTCTTCACAAGAATTTCCATAATATGATTTCTGAATGCTTATTGCCCCTAGTCATATCTCTCCTCTCATCTTACACAGATTCTTGTAGATGAAGTGTAATTACATTGAAATCAGTAAAATGAACTACATCTGGGAAACTCAGTCTGTCTTTGAATGCCTCTCTCTATATTTACCAGTTTTGTGCCTGATTTTCTCTTAGGTGGTTATTTTGACCTAGGGTATATCAATTACCATGAATGATAGCAATAATATTTAGCAGATATTAGAGAAAACAGCCACTGGTTCAAAAACATGCTCCTAACATTAATTACTTTCTAATTACAATATGTTCAACAGCATTATGTAAATTCTCATTGCAACACAGTGATAAGAAAAATGACAATAGAAATAATAGTGGAAGATACTATTCATATTCTTACGAAAACACTTCCTAAGAACCTTGTAGCTTTCGTTTCCAGCTGACCAACAAACTTAAAGTAAATTTAGGAAGGTGATTATAAAGAGCTGAGGACCAATAGGAACTAAGATGAAAACTCTGACAAGAAAAAGTAGGGCCATACAGAAAACTGCTGGTGGCTCCAGTAATTGCTTCAGAGAAGAAACCTGCAGCATTTTAAGGCATCAGCTGCTTTAGGTTGTAATCTTCTCCCTTCCCTCTTGACCTCCACTGTGATTAATCTGAGATGCAACAGTTTGGGGACTGCAATACAGCAGCTTTACCTATTTGGCCATTCAATATTTTGATTATATATTTTGACTGCCTGCCAGTCAGCTCATCACTTTCTCCATATATAAAGTGAAGCTGTCAACAAGAAAAGGGGAAGAACAGATAACCAATCATCAAGAAAATATGGAAAGGTCAAAACCCAGCCAAACCTCAATTTAATTGGATTATATACCTGGAAAGGCAGAAATGAGTTCATGTGAGGTAAACCATGAAAAAAAGAAAGTTAAATGAGGAGTGATGATGACAGGGTGACTCTAAATGAGTGGTAACGTTCTGGCCAGCACAATGAGGTGAGAGGTAGGCAGAGCAAAAGCTGTGCGGTTAACATGGCAGGCCAAATGGGAACACCAAGTGTGAGAGCAGCAGATAGGACTCTGCTGATTGTACTGACAAGGAGATTAAATTGAAAGGAATAAAAACAGGTCTGTGCCTTAAGCTGGTGATGGAACAGGGTGCAATTCAGAATATAATAAAGGGAGCTGGGGCACATGACTTGACCTATCTGATAAGCGCAGATGTGAAATTCCATCTTTCTAGCAGCTGTAAGCTACTCTGGTAAAATTTGTTTGTTAACTAAAGATATTTACCAGTGAAAACCTCTGCAGAGGACTTCCAGGAGTCTTTCTAACTTAAGCGTATAAAAATGGCAGCCTCTCCACTTGCCCGTGAAGATTTTTCTTATCTTTTGATTCATTTTATTTTTCTTTTCCCCTGCACCATCTTTTTTCAGTTGGAACAAAGCAAGGCACTACTGCAAGCACGAATTAGCCTACTCATGGTAAAAATCAACTCAAGTAGTACCTAAAAGTTTTGCTGGCATCTTTGGACAGCAAAGCACAGTTTCTTCTCAGATACCTTACACTAAAGTGTATTTCAAAATGAGATAATAGATCCGCTGACAAATACAACTCATCAGGAAACAGATACACACCTGCAAAATGTAAAGAAGCCTTCGGTAACTTTATGTGAAACAAGCCCGAAGAACTATGTACACACAGCCAGTGGGCTAATTCCCAACTCATTCCTTTGCTATATGAGATTCATAGTTCAAATTTCTGAATCAGGTCTTGCACATACTATTGTAGGTGAGACTCCATATGAGCGGTACAGGTTCCTTCCTCCCACACTCACCTTTAACACTCCCCCAGAGTCCAGCAATGTGCAGATTAGTGGGTTTCTGGATTAACTAAATTTGCTTCATTATATTTTACAGCTCAAGGACTTTCTTTCATGAATTTACTTACTTATTTTTTGATCCTAATTTGCTTGCGGCTTCTAAAACACTGCTAGGTAGCACGTTAAACTACAAAAAACCTAAAATATTATTTTTATTAAATTATAGAAATTATTTATTTATAAAATACTGTTTGGTTTACTTTGTTTGGTTTTTATTGTGAATAATCATGAATACCCATGATTTGTTCAAACTCAGCATATCTCTGTACATCATAGGAACAGTACTTCCAGTTACAGATAGGAAGTAGGTCACTGGATAATGAAATTTGAAAACTCAAAATGCAAGACCCTGGAGGAAAGATAATAAAAAGGGACAACTCCTGTGATATAAAAAGCCTGCAATGCAAAATCCACAGTCCAAGCACCTGGAGGTCTCTAAGTTGCTGAGATATATGACAGGCGAGCTTCTCATGCCTAACATTATCAGCATTGGTAAAATCACAGCTGTACACACAAAACTGCTGCTCCTTCATGGCAGAACCCAAAATTGTGATTCCCCTATTTCACCTTGAAGTTTGAAGACATTTTTTACATAAGGAAGCATCTTACAACTGAAGTGGAATTTCAATACAAGAGCAATGATCCAATTTTTCACAAGACACAGTGATGGTGACTTGTTATAATATAATTGGTGCAGCACTGAGTCAGGTACACAAAACCCAGCTCTAATGATGCTGATGACAAAACCTGCCTAATTTACCTAATTTCAACTTCTTTTAAAAATGTATTTCAGCCTTTCAGGGGTGTTAGGACAGGTAGAGTAACTGGGCTTATTTTAAGATTGGTTAGAACCCAGGTTGAATCTTCTAGATAAATACCTTTTATTCTTAGAAGAGCAGACTAATGTACACGTATGTTAGTGGATATTTCCTACCTGGCAAATAAAGAAAAGATCCTTACTGATATACAACAGTTTGGAAACAAGCCATACTTAGAGCAAAAGTATTCATAGTTGTTTACTTGGCTTATAGATACACGTAAGAGAGCTGTGGTACAGTGATATTGATACAGCTATCCCTTTTATTTAAGTTAGCAAAATACTTTTATAGATGGAATTGATTCAGATTGCTATTGTGAATCTGGAATAAATCACTGGTCATTAAGACAAATTTAAATCTACATGAATGTTATATGATAATGAGTCTTTCACATGCTAACTATATATACAGTTCTTTGAGACACTTCCCTTTTCATAGAAAATCAGGACTTATAGAATAATGCTGACAAAATTAATATAGATTTCAACACCACTCAAATCAATTTTGGAGGAAGAATTTTGGCTCTAAAATACAAAGTTTGACACTAACTATAGTTTGACTTTAATCACTCCAATACAAATAATAAATGAGAAGCAAGCGGGAACCTGCTAATCTATATACAGGGATAATTCATAGAGATTGTGTAGAGGTTTTCATTATGCAAACCTCTTCAGCTATAAATACATCAATAGCTATTGAAAAGTCACTGAGATATTACATTCCTTGTGCATTTGTGAGCATGTGTGTGCATCTTTCTGTGTCTCAGTGCCGGGATTCAGCAAACAACTCTCTTGTAACGCTAACTCCAAAGGGCTGAATTCATCTCTGGGATCACGACTATATAGCAAATCCTGGCATTACATCAACAATAAATACAGAACATTATTTAAATTTATGTTTTCTTCTAACACCTCAGTGAGTTAATGAGGAGTAAAAAGCAAAAATCAGAATATTTTTCCAATTAGTTTAACATGGATATCAAAGGACAAAGTTAACAATCTAGCAAGTAAACTAAAATGTTGATTTTACACTTCCAAAACTGACAAAACAAGTTTTGTTCCTACATCTGTATCAGGGAAGTGCCCATTTCTAGTTTTACTAACTTCAGCAGAAATAGTATTTTTTGAGTTGGTAAAGATGAACCAAAAAAGTCTGATTTTTTTTTGGTTTTGTTTAATTTCTTAAATTAAACAGACAGGTGACAATATCCTTTTAAAAAGGGAGTGCTGTCTCAGTCACTAAAGAACTGCCTTACTGTTACTACATTATGTTAGTACTTCTGGCAGTATATGCAAGAAAACCAGATAGTTTGTGCAAGGTCATTGCAAATAAAAGATGCATCAACCTGGTGAAGTTCCTACAGCAACATAAATGTGTTTATGAGCAGCAGGTGAATTCCTGCAAAAGACTCTAAAGCTATTAACAGCTCAGTAAGGAGTACGTAATAATAGGTTGTTAACTCAGCTTCGTGACAAGAACATCAAGAAAGGGCACTTTGAAACTATTAATACTAATACTTTAAAAAAAGAGAATTTTTACATTATGTTTCCTTAAATCAACAAAATAAACATTCATTATTTTATTAGGATACAAAACTAACAAGCCTATGTGGTCGTTACTGAATAACATACCCTTACTATGAATTCAAGTTGGCTAATAAATTCATGCATTTAAATGAAAAGCTCCTCAAACGTTCATTGCTCATTAAATAACCACCCAGCCAAACCCACAGTTTTTATTTAATATGTGCTAAAATGTTTATACAAGTATTAAAAATGGAAATAGTATGTTCTATTGCCCGAAAACAGAATGGGTTTCCTTAAAGGAGCTTCCTCTTTCTCTCTGAGTATTTATTCCCTTTCTCTCAGAATGACTGCTTTGGGGACATCACAACTTAATAAAAAAGAAGTTTCTTATATTATGCAGTCAGTGGCTTTGTATAAGTTTCTGTGTGACAAAAACCCTGTTAAAAGTGGAAAACTAACAACAGTCTGTCCTTCTGCATGGTTAGTGTGCAGCTGCAATGCAGTCTAAGAAGATTAAAAAAAAAGAGGAAAGTTCTCTATTTTCTCTCCTTTGCTCCTCAAAATACATGTATGTACCTGTACCTCCCCAAATATCTCCTGAACACGTGAGGGATTGCAGGAAAAAACTAGGGTTAAAATGATACCTCATATTGGAACATTCCTTCATATTTAGATAAGATAAAAAATCACTTATATCTCAAAGTACATATCTTCTTGATTTAACCTGTGAATCCACCTTTATGGTTGCAAAAGAACAATTTATGAACAGCAAGTAGCTTGTGTATTACGAAAACACTATTGTACCTTCAGTTTTTAAAACAGTTTGGGCTCATAGATGAAGACTTTTAGGAACTTTTAAGCTAGTTTTTATTTTAAGAAGCTCTAAAGGAAACTTTCTGACATATTTTAAAGAAATGGTGACCAGAACATTATATATAACTTATAAAGAAGGAAATAATTTTTTTGCTTAGATGACCATCTTTTGGCAACTACACTGGTTATATTTAGGTCATTGCTCATGAAACTTACTATTCTTTTTGTAAAAATATATTAAACATTCAACCCCAAAGTCTGACTCCTGAATGTCTGTTAAGATACCTGAGGGAACTACAATTCTAGCTTCAGATGCTACTACAACCTACTGCACCTAAACTCAAAAGTGACTACATCACAGCTAGTTAATAACATCAACAACGACAATAACAACAATAGTAATAAAATGCTTTGAGAGCACATTCTCTATTTCGTTAATTCAGAATAAAACATGTTAAACTCCTTACCAAT
Source organism: Coracopsis vasa (assembly GCA_026283785.1). Taxonomy (NCBI): domain Eukaryota; kingdom Metazoa; phylum Chordata; class Aves; order Psittaciformes; family Psittacidae; genus Coracopsis; species Coracopsis vasa. Next base: position 28,471 of record JANHGB010067003.1, read on the forward strand.
TTATTTTGTGCAACTGATAAAGTCTCTCTGAAGAGACATTTCTTTTTTACCATATGTTTATCAAAATAATCTGAAGTTTGTCCTTCGGAGGTAGCTGAAGCTTATTGCACTATGAAATAGATGCTTTTGATTTTTGACCCTACCTAATCACGTTTTCAAGATTAACAGCTGATTCCTGCAGTTAATATTATTATTCTTGCTGTGTCAGTAATCTATTTTTAAGACTATTTTTTTCTGAAGTTCAAATGATTAATGTCTAGAAAAAATGTTTAATAGTTCCTTTTATTAGGAATCAACCTCTGCCATCAGTGGAGTTAGCTTTCTTAGCTTCCTTTGAAGTATGGAACTAGCTGTGGGTTTTTGTCTTGTAATGGTTTGCATACTTTCTATGCCTATGTCTTTAAAGGAGTTTGAAAACCATTTATTCAAACCCATTAACGCACTTTTACTACATTTGTGCAGCTCTTCTAGCACTTACTGGAATAAGCTTTGTACATGCAATTTTCCTTGGGGGAAATGGTGCTGGCTACAGACAAGAATAGAAGATCAGAAGAGACTGAACTATGTTTTTTTGTTAAATTAAATCCACTAGGCTTGCTTAAACAACATTATATTTCTCGTTCAGATTTTTTGGTTCAGCAGGAACAACAATAGTAATAGCTCTATAGGCTACTTCATTATTAAATGCAAAGGCTTGGAAGCTATCTCTAAATAATTGACAACAACTATTAGGAGGCTAGCCAAACCAGGCACCTAATGAAGAATGCCTAGCTCAGAACTTCTTTGATAAACCCTTTGCTGCATGCAATTGATATTTAGAGGCCAGATTTCTTTTTCTCCTAATAGTAATTTTATCAGCGTCATTAATAATGGCTGCTGCAAGGTCCATAGTTTCTTTCCTGAAGGCAAAAATTATATCTGCTCAGAGAGTCTCATAATTATTCACTGTCGCTTTCAACAGTTCTGAGAACTATTTTTTTCTCTTTTTAGAATGTAAGGCCTTTACAGTTCTTCCCTTGGGAAACGAGGTTAATAACAGCAGAACAGAAAAACTGAGAAGCTTGTTTAACATCACTTACCATGCTAAAATAAGCTGGGAGATTTCATTTTAATGATTATCTCCCAAAGCACATTTGTAGTGATTATTTTTTAAAAACATTCACCAGACATAGTTCATTTCCCAGGAGCTCTGAATAGACAGGAATGCCAGAAGCACTCCTTGGAGCCCTGGGGCCTGACTGTGACATGCTGATCTGTTCCTGCAGCTATGGACAAATACTAAGGTCTGCTTAATACTACTATCTAAAAGCTCTTATGCATCCGAATTACTCAATGCTCTTGTTTTTATAAGAACGTGCTGAAAATGTAATGAAAACATATTATTGCATGAGCAGTACATTTCTTGCTCCTACTCACATCAGAAACATTTTACTTGTAGGCAGCAGATTGCTACTTATTTCTCAAATAATTTGAATAATTGGAAAATATTACAGGAGAAAAGTGTTTTGTTTTAAAAGAGAATGATTAGCATGAGGCTAAAAATTGCCCAGCTAATCATTCAATGCTAACAGCATAGTGCTCGTATACTTACTGACTGCCCAGGCAACTAAGTGCTCATGTGCTCAATCTCAATTGTTATAAGGCTTTTCCTGTTCCCCAGTCTTGTCACTGATGTTGACTTTAAAATATAGTCAGGAAGCTTGCAAGGTTATCAAGCATACTATGGTAGGTGTAACAACAATAAAAGAATATACCTGGAGTAAGAGCCAGTGGATGCTAGCAATCCAGCCACAGCAGTACCAAATTAACTCTGCCTGCTCATGAATAATGTCACACACTCTGCAGGCTCTCTTCAGCCTCATATGGATTGGAGATAGTGCATATATTATTCTTCATGATTTAAAAATCTAACATAAAAGCAAAATCTGAACCAAGAAAGTAATAGCTGGTACTTAAGGGAAATAGGGAAGTTGTAACATAGCTGTGTCTGAAAAAATGTAATCTAACTCAGTTAAACATTATGCAAAATTGTAATAAAAGAAATGGAAAGATTGGAATGGGTTAGCTGTTTAAGTAGTTGGGAGGTTGAGGGTCAAGGAACCTCACACGTCATATACACCTCACAGAAAGGCATAGGGCTATAGAAGAGAAATGACTGATTTTACTTCACCTTCCCAACATGTCACTGAGAAATTCAGAGGATTTTCCGATCTACATGACGTGGCTTCTTATAAGAAATGTCCATATCTTGTCTAATGACTCCTGTTCATGGAGGTTAGATTCCAGCTGATGCTCAAGTAGGGTCAGGTTCTTTCTGAGCAGAACTGAATTAATGAGAGAAGATCATAATGAAGTATCTCCTTAGCTGGAGAAGACATGGGAACATCTGTTGTCCTAAAATGGGGTAAGTCACATACCTTACACTGGCAGTTCACAGGGGAAAAAAAAAAGCTGGAATAAAGCAACTTGGGCACGTATGTGAAAATGAGCTTGAAGCATTCTGAAGGCTCCCAGGACTGTGCTATTGCTGTGCTAGCCCAGTGTGATACTGAGTATAGTATAAAATCATCTGTTAGGAAGGGTATCAGTTCATATGTCTGTACATGCACCGAGAGCCACATCTTTTCGTCATCAACGTGCAGAGTATGTAATCTATTGTACATACACACTTCTGTGGCTTTGAAATAATATGGTGCATGTATTTCTAGACAGATAGATTTTCTCTATAGTACAGGACACTACCGTAGGCAAACTATCCTGGAAGACAATATTACTTCTGTGTTTGCAATTTTCCATATTAATTTTTGTAAAAATAATTCTGTCATTCAAAACATTATGTGTTGATAGTCTTAAATCCTCACTTAATTCCTGTGAAGTCATTTACCTCAACATCTAGTCTGTATTTTACTACTCAAATTCACAATGGCTCATTTTAATTCATATTAGTGAATATGTAAAGAAATAGTGATGTTTATTTTAATATTAGATTTTAAGAAGGAGCATTGTTTCCTGGATGAGTTAATACAGCTGTAGACTGATAGAAAAATTAACAAGGTCATATTGCTTTCTAATTCTTTAAATCTGATACTTTCCTCTATCTCTCTGCATCATCATTCTTCATCCCTTTTTAAAATCTCATTGGAAAACTAATTTCCCTCTTGCCTCTACTGCTCAGTTATTTTCTCTCTTTTATTTATTAATTCAACTCTAAATAATACTGAACAGAGGAAAAGTCATACCTGATATCCTACATATCCCTATGCACTCACTGCCATATGGAGGTGGGTTAAAACTTTTATGTGAAAACTGCCTCTGAGCTGCAAATTGACTGTCAAAAAAGTGAAGTATTTTGTCAAAGGGATTTGGCTTTAGTGTAAATTTCATTAAGACAAGAAAGCAAAGAAACATCAGCCAGTCCCTTCATCCTACATCCTGCTGCAAAAGATACTCTATTTGGAGATGTCATTGCAATGCCTTGGAATAGTACTTGGGTATATCCCATTAAAATCTCTTCTCTATAGACAGGCTTTCTCAGCTAATTATGTATTATCTTGTGTGTAATGGAAAATTTAATCCTGCTGTGTATTCGGGCCATATGGGAGAACAAACTTAATACAGTTGCTGATACGTACACAGCTTGGTATGCTTAATACAGCTCTCGGGGAGCATTAATTTTTGATGATTAACATTAAGGGTTTGGGTGGAAAAGGGAAGGAACAAGCATTTTCCAGTTCAGCTGCACAACCTCAAGTGCAGCTGGTGTGGTTTACATACACTACGTACTCTTTCCTTTCCTTAAGAGAATTCCTACAGAAGGACTTAAGCGTCATTACAAAGCTGTACCAAGGCCATATCTTATCCTGCTCCTCCTTCTGACTTGAACATGCAACCTTTTTGGTGAGACGTAAATACATTATAATGTCCTGGAATCCTTCAAAAAGTACAAGATTTATTTACAGGCACACCCCACGGCGGTGCCCAGTGTGTGCCCACCATGGGCAGGGACATCCCCCTGGGTCTCCTGGCAACAGGCACTGCCTCAGGGCCAGCAGCCCAAAGGCCTTTCTCCAAGGGATGCTGAGAGAAGGGGCAGCAGCAGCAGCAGGGCTGCGGTGGGCAGGGCTGTGGGGGCCCCGTCACCCCCATGTCATAGTGCCAGCACCCGGCAGCGCAGCATCACAATGCTCTGGGGCAGTATAAGTGCAGCGCCCGCCCCTGTCCCACTGCCAGAGTGCCCGGTGCTGCCACTAGGACAGAGCTGGCAGCCTGAGGGCATCCGAGAGGAAGCCCTTGAGGCATTGGGGTAATTACTGGGAGTGGGAGGGGGTTGACGGGGAGAACACTTGAAGCTGCGCGAAGCTGCAGGAGGTTCGGTGCTGCAGTTCCAGCTCCTGGAGGGGCCACGCTCAAAGCTCATCGGATGGACGGACGGATGGATGCATGGATGGATGGAAATCCTGCTTCAGTCGTCGGGGAGCTCGCCATCCTCATCTCCTGGGCACCAGGGAATCAGGTGAGGGGGGAACTGAGGGAGGGAACACTGAACTGCACGAAGCTGAAGGAGGTTTTCTGCTGCCGTTCCAGCTCCTGGATGGGCCATGTTCAATGCTCATTGGATGGACGCATGGATGGATGGATGGATGGATGCTTCAGTCGTCGGGGAGCTCGCCGTCCTCATCTCCTGGGGAGAGAGTGGCAGCAGCCGGAAGAAGAAGGATGCACAGATGGCTCAGTGCCCTCCCCCACTGCTCTGGAGCTCCCACTGCCAAGCACAGGAAGATTCGCGCTCCGAGGATTCATCAGACCAGCGGCATTTTGTTGGAAGCCCCTGAGACGGCTCCGGGTGGAGGCAGAAAAGGCAGTGCCAGTGTCCCCTTGTCCCCTTCGAGGCATAACCAGCGAGTGGACCAGGAGCAGGTCTTGCTCACATGCTCAGGGAGCAGCCGATCGCCAGCACTGGGGTCAGGAAGGAATTTTCCCCCGGGGCAGATTGGCACCGGTCCCCGGGGGTTTTTTGCCTTCCTCTGAGCACTG
>JANHGB010067013.1:0-14057 GCA_026283785.1 Coracopsis vasa
CGGTAGTTAATTGTGGGGCCAACAGAACCTGTTTCCAGCCCTGTAGCAAACTGGTTTTGCCCCTTCGGCCTGCCACTAAAGAAACAAGCAAAACAAAACAAAAACAAACAAAACAAAACAAAACAAAACAAAGCCCCATATACACACAGACACACAGACACACACACAAAAAAAAACAACAAAAAAAACAAACAAAAAAAACACCCAAAACATACACACACACAAAAAAAAAAACGCAGGCCCAAACTCCCATGACTCCCCTGAGTCACAATGTTTAATAACTAACTAGGTTCAACTCTGCGTGTCTATGTGTGTTTGTATTCCCATTGTCAGGGAATAAGGGTGTATGTTCTTCATATGTTAGGTTTGCAATTTCGTGTTGATTTCGACATTCCCTAACGACCCATCCCACAGAGGTGTCTAAAAGCACCTACAGATTATCTCCCATCTCTCTAATGTGACACACCTACCTACATTTTAGGGGTACATCATTTGAGGCATATTTACAGTTCAACCCTCTCAGCAGACAGGAGGAGAGATCTGCGTAGAATATAAATTCAAGAATGTAATTCTTTCTCAAACAAATAATCTGCTCCCTTTCAAATATAATTAATGTTTTGATAGTGCATTTCTTGTGAGAGAGAGATACAAAAACAGAGGCAACCTCTTGCATCTCTGTTTGTATATTTGCAACAGGAATTTACAGTACCTATCTCGTGAATGTGACAGATAGAGTGTTCTAAACATTTAGAAGTTTATTTATTAGCAAAACTACATCAGGAAACTGATAGGGCTTTACTCTCCACCGTGCCCATTTTCCGCAGTTTTTTGCTGTAGAGGAAATTGCGGTTTCAGGAGGAGGACATTAGTCTTTCATTGGGATGAGAGCTGTTTTCTAGCTCCCAGGATGCAGCCTCCTGTCCTGTTGTGCTTGGGAGGCACATGTTCTTCCTCTTTGTCTTTCATTCTCCTCTATCTTCCCTCCGTGGGGTTGAGCCTACACCCTTTTTTTTCTCCCGCAGGGAGTTCACGAAAACAGTGGGAACAACATTTCGGTTTTGGCAGTCTTCAGCGTTCAGACTGATCCGAGCAAAGATGTGTTTCAAGGCATATAGTTTGAACAAAGCCATGTTTGAAAATGTCCGGAACGTTTGTCAGATGCTTGTTAAATACTGTTATATGATCGGGTGGCTCATTAGTTATAGATACACTACCAACTCCGGCGGGGCTGAGTTACCTTTTTTCCCTTCTTCCCTGCTCTCTGCCTCTCTTTTCTTGTCTACCTCTTGTCTTTCTAACACCGATTTCACAGAAAGGTACTCAAAGGCAGTCCTGCCGCGCTCAGGGACACGAAACTCACAGATATTCATTCTCAATGTCTACATCGTTTCTACAGCACAACACAAAATTGCCTTCGTGGAAAAAAAAAAAAAAAACCAAAAAAAAAAACACAAAAAACAAACAAACAAAAAATAACACTTTGTCTTAAATCCAAACGCTAAAATGCTAAAACGCTGGAGACTGGCTTGAGACCAAAACCATCTGGCTACTCTTAGCCAGTTCACGAATGGTTAGATTCGACTTCCACCAGTACCAGAAGCAAATTTCCCACTTATATCATTGGAAACTCCATTGGGTTCCCATTATGTCTACAGCCTGGCAATACATTTTGGTATGCCGTTTAATTTCCATTACTACACTATTTTTCAAAATTAGAGTATTAAATGGAAGAGTGACGAATTTTTTAAAAGCTTTGGTTTCCAGCTGGGATTGCCCTGCTTAGTTTTGCTTAAACCGGTATTTTCAAAGAAAGGGAGGATGCATCTGAAAATGACTTTTCACAGGAGAGAACCAGACCTGTGGTCGGTCAGTAAGTCTTTAGCAACAATAAACATTAGTAATATGCGCCATTGCTAACTTTAAAAAATAATCAGTGGACTTAAGAGAGTGGGGTTTGGATTTGCATTTTGAAAATAGTGCTCTGGTTGTAAAGGAAACAGACCTGGCTAGTCGGATGGCAGACTTTTTGAAATTAAAAGAAAAAGCCAAAAAAAAGAAAAAAAAAAAAAAAAAAAGGAAGGCAACAACCAAAATTATCCTCCTGAATTTGTAGTCTCTGAATAAATTAATACAGACCTACAGAGAGTTGCCTTCCTGCACAGGAATACGATAAGTTGGATTTGGACTATGTGATACTGCAAACCCCTTTTAATACCATCATATGTGTTCTCTGGATCTACCTTTTCTAGAAACGCCTGAAATGTCTTATAAACACCTGGGCACTATGACAAAGATAACCTTAGTTCCATACAAAGTTACCAACCTCAGTCATTGAGATCCAGTTAATTCGATGTTTGCCTCCAGTGATCTGTGAAGAAAAAAAAAAAAAAAAAAAAAGAAAAAACATAAGGTGGGGGGAGACATATAAAAGGAAAATATTTGCCGCACTGATCTGATAATATCTAGGGAAATGTCAAACACACACTTTTTAACTCATGTCTTTAAAAATAATAAAAAATAATAGACAGAACTTCGGTACCTCTGGGATATGCAACTGGTCTGTCTTTCGTCAAAGGCTAACGTTAGGGACGATCGCACTTACGTTCATAAAATATTGTTATTTTTCTTAATGGGGAAAATTGGACTCCCGCGACTTAGATCTGTGGTTTTTAGAACTGGGATGGAAATTGGACTGACACCACTTTGCACTTTAACAATCGGATTTCGTCAGGGTACAAATTGTTTGTTTAACCCGACAGCTCCGTGCACCCCGTCGCACGCTTTTACACACTCATTAAAACGATTATTCACGACCTGTCGAGTGTTTTCTCGTTCTTTCACAGGAAAGATTTAGCGCTCTGAGATTCAAGCGCATACGGCAGTTATACCACGGGCCGAGGGGAGAGATTACTTATCTCGGCGATCATCTGATGTGAGGCCGCCTTATCTCTACAGGTTGTAAAGCAGCAGTTGCTGGAGGTAAAAGGCGGGGGAATCCCACCTCACCCTCCCCAACAAAGTTGCCGAAAGCAAAAGGCAGGAAGAAACGAAGAGCGAAGAAGGGCTTGACACTTGCTCAGCACCTCCCGCCAGGTCTCGGTCCTGCTTCCCAGCCTGTAGCTCGGGCTCCCGCGGCGCCGCTCTTCGGGCAGGGGGCGGTGGGACCTGCTCCCCGGCGGGGACTGGGAGGGCCGGGGGGCTGCGGGGCGGGCGGCCTTCTCCCCTGCACAAGGGTGTCACACCGCCCACCGTCAGCTATCCCATCCTGAACTCGCCCTCCACCGCCGAGGTGCCTATGCTAGCAGGAGCGAGGCGGGGGAGAGAAAATATTGATGAAGTCGAGCCCTCCCGGAAACTGCCACAGAAGAAATGCCAGTGTCGGAGAGACAAAATATATGTATATATATAAAAAGCGTGTTAAAAAATATATCAAAATGTTCAGCGGTCCTGGGAGGGGAAAGCTTCTAACCAAACCGCTTAGCAGAAGGGCTGGGCTGATTTCTTTTGAACCGATTAAATCACTAACCCAAAAAGCAACTCTGCCTTGGAGCACTTCCGTATTTGAATGCCGATCCTCTTTTTTTTTTTTTTTTTTTTTTTAATATATCGATTCATGCTTTCTGTACTCAGATTACCCCTGATTCTTAAATTCCATCTACGAGGAACCCCCAGGGGCCACGCTACTGCTGGGAAGGTGTTTTACACTTACAAAAGAAGCCAAGGGCCCGGAAAGCGAAGCACACATCGACTCCAGTTCAGCCTCTGCGGATCCAGAAAATCATTTTTCATTTGGAAACAGAATGCCCTTTCATTTAAAAGAAGGACCCCTAGTGCAACAAGCGATTTTAATCTGAAACGGTTTCCTAATTGCTCGAAAGGCAAGCACGTATAAGTAATTTGTTAAATTTATTGGATTGCAATAATCCACTATCAGGTTAGCTGAGAATGGATCTGTCAAGTGTGTTTCCCAGTCTAAGCTCTTTCTTTCCAATCAATCTGGTTTAATAATTAGCAGACAAAGAACCAGAAATATGTAAGCAAATACCTAAAGTTCTGCATAAATAAACATACCAATCAATAGCAAGCTACTCAACACTTGTCTTATTGATGAAGAGACAATCGATTTTGCTGTTCCAACCTGCAATCACAGGTCCGTATTTAATTATTAGCACTTTTACCTTACTGATTTAATAATAAAAATAGAGCTAATAAGTCGTGCCCTTCCGCCTAAATGCAAATCATAGTGATGACATAACTAAAAGCAACTCTCGCTTCCCAGAAAAACAAACAACTTTGCTAGAACAGAATAAACAAGCAAGCAAGGAAAGGAGTTGCAGTGCTGCCTTTGCTGATGAATGCTGGAGGACACTTTCACGTTCAGAAAAGATAAGGCAGATATATACGTGCATACATACACACGTGTGTAGACACGTGTGTGTGTGTATAGCTACAGAGATATAGCGGGAAAAGTTCATTGATAAAACAACAATGCAGTTTTTATTTGCATAATTCTCATCCGTTTTCTCAAAGACCCATATGAGTGTGTGTGTGCACTACATGCTAATAAAAATACTCTTGCCGTTTTGTACCACTGTGATTCTCGCCTCAAGATGCACCCGCTATCGGAAGTGCAGTTCAGAAACCTTAAAGGAAATTTACTTATCACTAGCATGTTTAGAAGTTACCTATGAGCCTGGGCATGATAAATATGTAAGTAATTATATCATGCGCTTAACCATATCCCTTCATAGACTTCATAGTAATCTGTTCCAGCTTTGTTTCGTTCAGGGTCTTGTGAAAAGTCTCGTCGGAGTCGTCATCCCCGTTTGGAAATACGCTGGTGTGGAGATGCGAGTGTGTTTGGGTGTGTAAGGAGCATAAAAATGGGGGAAACACAAGTTCTAGCGTAACATCACCCAGATTTTTGCTTCAAAAGAACAGTCTGGTAAACGGTGAATATTACCCGTATCTAATTCGTAAAAGTTACAGCCTTTGGGGACATGCAGTGCTTCACAATGAGGTTTTAGTTATTTTTATGAGAATGCAAATTTTTTTTCTTTCTTCTTTTTTTTTTTTTTTTTTAACCGTTTTCAAGGCTGAGAAAGAACTACTGGTTTAGGTTTTTTTTTAACTCTGTAGCCAGATTTCAGCCAGATTTTTTGGCAGATACCTGTCTCCTCTTGGATATGATTAACTTAACAGACTATCTAATATTAAATACTTGCGATCAGATAATTTCTGGGTAGAGACCAGGGAAGGCAGAGAGGGGGCTACGAAATCTTTTCCTTCCGCTAACGAACAGAGCAGGACGAAGACCTAACCTGGAGGGCCTTCAAGGCAGCGGGGAGCTGAGCGAGATCTCCCCGACATCCGGACGCTGCAGACTCCGTCCCTTGCCACCGGGGCGCCCCGAAGGGAAAGGGCTCCTTTCACGTGGGCCTACCGCCTTGAAAAAGATGCTTCTGTGAAATCAATTGTGAAGAGCTCTGATTCCCCAAGGGCGGAAAAAAGTATATACAAACCCGGGAGAGCCCGGGCTTCGTGCCGCCTTTGTAGCTCGGAATTTAGGCTCCCGGCCCAGGCTGCTCCGGGAGAGGAGAGCTTTCACCTCTCGTCTCAGGTTAAGCAGTTCTTTACAGCTAACTTTACAGGGATGCTTTACTCACCTTAGGATAAGGTGACAATGGCAGGCTTTTCTCAGACTGCCTCTCTTTTAGTCTTTCCTCTCAAATCACGGATAACCCCAAATACACTCGGAGGACTCCCTAGGGATAATTATTTGAAACGGACTTTGCATTCATTTCCCCGATTGAGAATAGTAAATCCTCTCGCTGTAAATCTAATTCGCTGGCCTGATACTGTATTCTGTTACACGGTAGTAAGAAGCCGGGGGTGGGTGTGTGTGTTTGTGGAAAGCTGCTGGTAGTTGCTTTGGTTATTTGCTTATTTTGGCGGTTTGATTTATTTCCTTTGGTTTTGTTTTTTTCAAGTTTTCGCTGGTTTGTTTTGCCCCAGCTGAGTAGGGGTAGAGGAGGATGGGTTTACTATACCGCTCCTGGACCGGAGCATCCTGCACTAATTCGCAGGAAGAGGACTTCCAACGCGTTCCCCTGCTGCGGCTTGCGTTTCTTGGCGGCTATCAGGACGCGAAAACTGCAGGGAGAGGGACGCTCCTTTCTGAAGGAAAGGGTGGAGGCACTGCCCGAGCCCTCCAAATACAGGTCGCGATGTTAGGCCGGCAGAGCTTGTCGGGGCGCGGACGAGGCCCCGGGAAGCGCCGATTTTTGCCGGGCGGAGGGACCCCGCGGATCGGTCATGTTCCCGCTCTCCCGCTAGGCAAGAGCGCCCCCAGCCCTCGGCGCGAGAACCACCGCCGTTCCCTGCTTCCTCCCCGGGCCCCGGCTCTCCCCGAGAACACGCGTGGCCGGGCACGGCGGCTTCGCGCTGGTCCTGCAGCCCCAGTCCTTTCGTGCCGAGACACGCAGGTGTGGGCACCGGTCCCGGCAGTGCAGGGCGGGTGAAGCCCACCCCGCGGGACCCACCCACGGGGCATCCCCGGGCCACTGTGAGCCGGGCGGGCAGCAGCACGGCGGCGGGGCTGTCAGGGGCCGACTCCGGCTTGTGCTGTGCGCGTGTGAACTTGCGCTTCCCGCGCACCCACTCCGCTCCCTGCGGCGCGAAGGGGACATCTGCTCGCTACCGCGGCCCCCTGGGCTGAGGTGCTAAGCTCCCAGCACGGCGGAAAACTTAATGCGCGATATATTAACAATTGAACTGTTTTTCTGAGGTTACGCATGGCAGGAACAGAGGAGTTCAAGCCATCCGCCGGTGGGACACGATCCTTCGCGCATTCCCTTCGCCAAGTCGGGACAACAGGACACGAGCGGGCCGGTCCACGGCGGGCCCCGTCCCGGGGTCCTGACCACGCACCCGCCCCCCTGCTCCCTCCCCCCTGCAGCATGGTCACGCTGAGCAAACCAGTGTTATAAACCTCCGCCCCTATCCCGAGATTTCGGTTTAAGCACGTAAATCTCCACACACACAGGACGCAGTCACGGAATTTGGAGAGCTGGGAGACAAAGAGAGTGCCTGGAGCTTGCCAATGGAAGGGAGCGTTTCTCGTGGTCTGTTACAAGGGCGCATTTGCTCTGTTGAAACACTCAGAACAAAACCCAGATCAGTTTTAGACGTACGGCTCTTTACAAGGTCTCTCTCCTTAGTCTCTCAGAATTTTTGGCTTTTAGCCGCTTTCCTGAGACTTTAGGGATATAAGCACTCTTTGCACAACCCCCAAAAGGTGCGAGAAGCCCGCAGCTTTTTCTCAAGTGACAGGCTCAGATTTTTGAGAAATAATTCATTACGAAATCCGCCAGTACTCGCCATACTAAAACCGTCTTTCATACAGCAGAGATGGAACAAGGAGCAAATTTTATCCAGGAAAGCGTAGTGGTGGGGAATTTAGCCTGACCCCCATAATATTTCTACGCCGAACCGTGACCTAAAAGGCAGGGCACCCTCCGGGACCTGCTGGTACGGCGCTTTCTTCCGCCCTGCTACCAAACGACACTGATCACGAGTATAGCTATTTGACTCCTGGGTGTAAAAGAGGAGTAAAATCCGCACTCACCCAGCGCCGGCGGAGGACTCCCATCCCCAAGTGTCATCGTGCGCCTTTCTTGCAGGGACAGGCAGTTTCTCCTGGCATCTTAAAAAAAAGGCAAACACAACATTGCACCCGTGTGACTTTCTCTGGTGTTTGTGGCAAGCAAGCAAAGAGCACGTTAACAAAACGACTAAAAGATCTACAGATGAACCATGAAACCTGCTTAAACAGACGAAGAAACTTCCAACTTACCAATTGAAAAGAAAGAGCCCGAGGGGGAGGGGGGAGGCAGGGGGAGGAAACACTTTGAGGAAGAGACACAAAAAAAAAATAAATAAAAGGAGTTAAAAAAAAAAAAAAAAAAAAAAGAACCCTAACATTAGGCACACGCAGTTTTTGTGTAACTGGTGCTTTGAAACTGTGCTTCGGTTGCACGGGCGATCTGCTTATCGAGGGGCAAGGGGAAACGGTACGTTCAGACAGAAGTCTGTCATCTCTGTTCGTATCACATGGATCTGCCTGTTAGGAGAAGAGGTAGAGAAGATTTCCTTGAAGTGCACCTACCCTTCTGGCGGGAAGGCTTGCTGGGATTGCTGGGCAGGTTTCTTCTGGAGGGTCCCATCTCTCTGGAGTAGCTGCAGTGGAGTTGAGGGCAGGTTCTCCGGTGAGGTAGGAATGTGCAGGAACTCCGCCCTCTGGGCACAGTCACACAAACCCAGCAAAACAGCCACAGCCAGCCCTAAAACCTCTAATGATCTTCACCTTCACCTCTTTCTAACCCAGATCTCCACCACTTTTCCATCCGTTTACTCAGGCACCTTCACCACGGGGCGGAGGGCGGGGGAGAGGATTCAAAACAAGAACTCCTCAGTGCACAAAACTGCTGAGAAGCTGCTATAGACACTAGTGCATGGACAGACACCTCTGTAGGGTTGTGTGTGAGTCTGTCTGGCTGTATACATACTTATTACCATTACTTGAATTTGTAGTCATGTAATACGTATACACATATATTTTCGTGCCTGTGCGGGTGTATTATTCACTCTTATACCACGAAGTACATAGCAGTGACTATCTACAGGCAGACTTCTTTTTTTCTTTTTTTTTTTTTTCCGTGTTCACCCATCCTAAGCAAAAATACGAACAATTAAAGAATATAGTCACTAATAAATCAGTTAGTCTAGCTCAATGTTCTTTCTTAAGCAAAACTCTGATGTGGTTCAGTCAAAACGTAACCGGAGTGTAGTGGGAGTTTTGCTTGAGTGAACAGCGAATTCGTAGGGACTGAGACCTCACATTAATACAAGTGGTGAGGGGGTGTGCACCTGAATCATAATTTCTGACATAAATCTTAATAATCATCATCAGAAGTTATAAAGAGAAAAATGACGTCCCGGTTAAATTATTTTCTTTTTTTTAAGTACTGGATTAAAAATTATCACTCCCCCAAACTGTAGTTTTGTGCCATTTAAGGCAAAATATATTATTGTTCACTTTCTCTTAAACCTTTTTGTAAAAATACATTCTACGTAGCGTATGCTATTTTACAGAAACAAAAGAAAAATATTTTAAATATATCAAAAGTTGGTTGGCCCAATATCGCACTGTGGATTAGAGTTACGGTTTGTTATCCCTCAAACACGTTTGCAGAAGCAATCTTAAAATAGTTATTGGAGATTTCTTGATGAGCAGATTTCTTCTCCTACGATCTATGCGAGTAAAATTAATCACCTCAAACATCAACTAGGAATATAACAATAGCTTCTTAATTCCATAAAGACCACCCGTCCCCCATAAACACTCTAAATTAGAAAATACTAAAGAAATGACGATAAGACACCGCAACATTCTAGGAATGTGCATGTTTAAATAAATTTTTAAAAAAATCCTAAAGGCTTAGCTTGAGGATTTGTCATGCAAACCACCAAGGAAACAAGTATTAGATATCAGAATTATTGTCTGATTAAAAAAAAAAAGAAAGAAAGAAAAAAGAAAAAAAGAAGATAAAAATTGCCCCCCCCCCCCCAAAACTCCATCACCTCACATTCAGTACAGAAAGAGCCTGTGCAAAGATTAGCCTAAAAGATATCCTCAGTGAACCGAAGGGCTTCTCTGGCTGGGAAGCAGGCAAAGGTAAAGGCATATTTGGGACCTTGGCAGTCCTGCTACAATCCATGGGAGTTTATGGGGAGCTTTTTTGTTGGTTTTGGGTTTGAGGTTTTTTTCGCCCCTTTTTTTTTTTTTTCCTTTACAAAGCCAGTCTCATTGCTGGTAGTATGTATATGGAAACGTGAATAAATTCACAGCCCAACACCCAGCCCTTCCCCCAGTGTAAGAGAAAGAGGGAAAAGTCTGTAGCACCTGAACTGCTTAGGCAACACTTTACTACAATGAACCTGAAGGAGGAGAGCATTGAGAGCGAATTGAGCATTGCTTAAACTAAGTCTGGAGAGACGTATATCAGGGCTACCCTTTTCAGGAATTATAATGCATCACGCTTATCTAATTAATGCTTGTTAGCCAACCCCAATGTCTGACATGGCAGGATTGTGCTTTCCTCCAACTTGACTTCTCTTTTTCCTCCTTTTAGTACACTGACAGTGGATTTTTTTTCATTGCCAACTAATACTTTAAGTATGTGCTATTGGATTTCCTACGGTACACAACCAATTGAGAGTGGTAAATAATAAATCATTTCTTTTGTCAGGTGCAGCAGATGCCATTCTTTTAATTTGCTTAGGCACGAGTATACAGAACGGGGTCTCGAGGCTTAGAGAGTTTAAATCACACCTATTTAATTTTATTATTTCCTATAGGTTTTTTGTAAAGGTGTTTTGGGTTTTTTTGTTTGGTTGTTTTTTTTTTTCCCATAACTTCTTTTAATGACAATGGAGTGAAGAATATAGGAGACAGTAGGCGCTTCCAAGTGGTGGTATCATCTCTTTATCCCCAAACAAAGCAACCTTTTTTCTCATAGTGATGATTAATTTTGAATTGCAGAAGTGAGAGTGAAAGCCAAGAATATCAGAGATTTCTCTCCTTCTCCCCCACATAGTGCAGAGCTGGGTGTCCCATCTCTCATCGATAACCTTTCACTCCCCTGTCTTTCCTGCAGATCTTCTTGCATCTGTTTATATATTATTTATTTTCGGAAGATTTCTCCTCCCTCCCCTGATTCTTTCAGCACGACAAATATTCTGTTTGCAAGAGTTCAGATTTGCTATTGCTTCTTAATTCACCCCCTAGCATTTCCAGACACCCCCCCCCTCCGCCTCTTTTTCTTCCTCTTGTCTGTCTTTCTAAAATCAGCTCTTTAAAGCGTTTGTGATAACATCTCCGACTGAGAGATTATTTTTCATCGGGCCTATTGTGAGCGGTGCCCGGCTTATCGCACGGCTGCGGAGCCCCGTTCAGACTACACAAACGTAACAAATGAACAACTTGTCCTCTGCGGACTCACCGCGGGATCCAATTAGTTCCTAAACCTTTTGCAAAACTTTTCTAATTATTTTCAAGAGTTGCGGCTTTTATAGGCTTCCGTAAACTCATCAAAAAACCAATTCCTTTTTTAGGATTTAATGCTTCTTAAAATTAGTCCTAGCGTTGCCCCCTTAAAACTAATGGGTTGATTCTCCGGGCAGCGGAGCGTGGGGTACTGGGCTCCGGGAAGCTTTGCCGCCGGCAGCCTGATAGCGAAAAAGAGCTCCCTTTCAAAATTTTACATTTAAGTTAAACACAGGTTTGGGGTTGATTTGGGTCCTCTCCCCCCACTCCCAGCGTTTAAATATCGGTATGCAAGCCCAGCGTCACGTGACACATCCTCTTCCCCCCCCCCCCGCTGCCTCCCCGCAATGTACCGCAGCTTCACCTCCCCCCACCTCCTCCCGCTCCTTTCCCGTCCGGAGGGCGAGAGGCGCAGGGGAGAGGGCTTCCAGCTCAAAAACTACCCCTGCTTTCGCAACATCAAAGCCAAAGTGTTTGCAGCATTAAAAGTCTATACATACATATAGGATAGATACTTCCGGAAGAGTGTTCCTTTAAAATAAGGACTGTATTTTATACACAGACGTATCATAGCTTTCTAAATTTGACCAACTGATTCTATGAGAGCTAATATGTATATGTATATACACACACATACACATTCCTCGTTAATAGATCTCCAGTTATCATAGAGTCTAAATTGATCTTTTTCAGCAAAATAATTCTTTGAATGCATTTCAGAGATTGCAAGAACAACACATATCTATGTAATCATGCAATCATGCAAAAATACCTTTTTTCTATTGCGTGCACAAATACTTAATTTTTAAATGTATGTATATATAATTACATATATACGTACACGAGTTTGAGCATCTTCAAACTAAAGCAGAGTCTTTAGTAAGACACCCTACCTCGCACTAACAATCTTTAAGCAGACTTGATAAGAGTTCTGCCCCAAAACGGACATCACAACAGTGGCCGTAATGTTTAATGAAATACTCTGACTTCTTATATTTGAAAGTACTGCTGTTAAAGACAGTATGATGGGGGAAGGGAGGAAAAAAAGGTGGGGGGAGAAATAGGAGCATGTAAAAAATGGTGGACTGCTGTAATACGCAGTGCTCTGATCTCCCTGTAACTTTTAAGCCTCTGGCATTTTAATTATAATTAATAAAAGAGACAAAAAACCTATCAAGTATATATGAATTTAGCCTATTTTTTTATTTCTGTGTGTTCATAGTAAACATTTTTGTAAGTGACAAACACGGGCATATGACCACAGTATCACAATCAAGAAATTTTAAGACGACATTAACAATCACTCAAATTTATGCGGCATTTGCGCAACACAGGTTACATATTTGCAAGGTTTACCTATAAGTACAATAGGTATTAACATTTCACTACATTTAGAAAAAAAAATAAAGGTGACCTGTTAGTGACCACATACATCAAAATATACACAACACAAACTGAAGGCAATCATTAATTTTGTCCCCTTCTGATTCATTTGAATGGGCAGTGCTGCAAACTGAAATAATGTTGCTGTTTTTTAAATTACTTCGTACACTGAGTGCATTTTCTAAAACCCAATCTTTGGTCTAAAAGTAAACAAACAAACGAACAAACAAAAAAAAAAGTAGAAACCCCAAAAAAGCAGTTCAGTAAAGAAAAGGCTAAAATAAGAAATGGCCAAAATGTAGTTCTCGGGCATCTTTCAGTATTAATTCTGCTTAAATACAAATTACGTTATAGGTTTTCTATAGTTTTCGTAAATTTAGTGGCGGTTTATGGTTTTGGTTGTTTTTTTTTTTTTCTTTTTTTTTGTCTCAAGGTCTGCACCCACCGACATATCCATGATAACTTATAATACTGCAAACATGGAGAATCTGGCGGCTTTTACTGATAGACTTATCGTATTTGAATAAAAAATTGCAAAAGCAGTCACTATTTAGATACACATTCTACTATAATTTTGTCTTCCAAACTTCATAGTCTACAATGTAATCTCCCCACATTGCACCTTGCTGACACTCCTCACCTTGGTGGAATAATAAACAACCCTAAAGACTGAACAAACGTACAGAAAATGGGGGACTTAATAAAAAATACCTGGACTTTTTTGTTTTGCTTTTTTTTTTTCTTTTCTTCCTTTTAATTATCATTTACAATGCAAATGTGTGTAAAATGTTCACTTACAGTCTGATCCCATGGATGTTAATGTATTAAAGGGTTTGAAGAAGACCCCTGATTTTGATGTGTGAAATAATCAGAAAGTCCTCCGGAAAGTCCCGTTGTAAAACTTGGCAAAGAAGGTCTTAAGGACTCACAGGGGAGAGTGGAGGGCGCCTGTGGCGACGTGGAGGAGGAGGCTGCCCTGGCCGTCATTGAAGTGCTGCTTTGAGAAGTCATTGAAGGGTGAGGAACATGGGGGAAAAAGTAACTCGTCTGTCCTGCTAGGAGGTTTACAGAGCAGGGATTTAGGGAATAGGTGCCGGAGCAGGGAACTGACAAGCCACATGGCACTGAGGCGGCCAGAGCTGCTGCTGTGAGGTGATGAGTGGCATAAGGTATCTCTCCATTGACTAGTCTATCAACACTTAACCCATTGGACGTGGAAAAGGAGTGGTTGTTCCCCAAGGAGTTTTGAGTCAACACTGAGCTGTAGGGCATGGGGTGGCTGGGGTAGGCGGAGGTGGTCCCGTTGTAACTCAAAGTGCTGCTGGCCCGGGGGTGATGAAGGGAGAGGAAGGGGGACATAGGCCAGTACAAGGATCCTGCCCTGTCCATGAATGTCAGTCCGGTGGAGGTGAGTCGGGCACCCCGCTTGAAGGCCAGCTTGGCCCGCGAGGTGGTGGAGCGCCGGCGGAGCTTTCCGGTGGTGCCCCCGATGAAGACGTCGTCGCTGGAGGGGTCCAGCATCCAGTAGTTTCCTTTGCCAGGGTCGTCGTAGTGCCGGGGCACCTTG
>JANHGB010067016.1:0-10694 GCA_026283785.1 Coracopsis vasa
CAGAAGCATCTAAGTACGACAAAGATAACACACATCTTCATGTGCAACCATGTACACCTATTTCCAAAGTGTGCAAACTCTTTGTAGAGAGCGATCCCTGAGGTACTTTAACTGTCACAATGTATCTGGATATTGTTTGAAAAAGTGGCACACTAAATGGACCAAAAGGATGCTGGAGTATGTTTTATCAAGCCACAAGGATAGATAATCATTTTCTTGAATCCAAGGATGTTCCCAGATAATTTTTCTGGGTGAAAGGTAGCACAAGTCTGCTGTAGCCCATGGTGAATGTATGGGATGCTCTCAACATGCTATGGGAAGTTCATTGCCAGGCGCTCTCTACCCAATGGGAGGACACACAGAGCAAGACATTATGCAGCCATGCCTTGGTCCAGATGATGGCCCTCCTGTTCCAGACGCCAATCCACAGACTAATTGCCTGACCCAGCCTTAGCCCATTCATATTCCCATGGAGGTGCCTGATGCATGTGGCTGGTGAAACTGGAGCTGCTCCAGTCCATGTAATGCCCTAATTGTGACTCAGGAAAGCTAAAAGAATATTTTATATTTGGGGAAAATTGATTTAGCTCTAATATATCAGAACAAACTCTGTATATTTCTGAGTCAATTTCTTAGATTTATGTGAAACATTCAAAACTTAGAAGGTGATGAATTGTTCAGAAGGTGAATTGTTTCCAGATTTAGGGCTACAAGATTTTACTCAGATCTAGTGCTACTATAAAAATTAAAGGTTTGGAGAATATGAGGAAAGGCTGAGGGAGCTAGACCTGTTCAGCCTGGAGAAGGGAAGGCTCAAGGAAGATCTGGTCAGTGTGTATAAGTATCTGAAGACAATGTCTGATAGGTGACAGAACCAGAAGCACCAGGTACAAACTAAAATACCGGGAGTTCCATCTAAATATAAGGAAGAATTTTACTGTGAAGGTGACTGAATATTGAAGTTTCCCAGAGAGGCTGTGGAGCCTCCCTCCCTGAAGATATTCAAGACCTGTATGAACATAATCTTGAGCAATATGCTTTAGGTTACCATGCTTGAGCAGGGAGGCTGGACTCGAAGGCCTCCATTGGTTGCTTTCAACCTCAAATATTCTCTGATTCTGTGATTTCCTACCAGGAGAAAAATGAAGTTGTTCTCATTTCTACTTATAGCTAAGCACTGAAAGGCCAGAGAAGAAAAGGAAAATAGCTATTGATGATAAGAAAGAAAATTCAATAAAAAATTCCAAGCTTCAAAGTGTTAAGTGTTCTGCAAATTACAACCTAAAGCTGATTGCAGTCTGGCTTGCATAGATGTAAACCATGAGCAATATCAGATGCATCTGATATGATTCGCTCTACCCCAGTTCATATTTGTAACTAATTTTGAACAAATATAATTATTGAATGATTACCTAAGTATAGACATGCATGTATGACATTTCTCCTGCATTAATCCTAAGAAATAGTATCTTGTTGCAGAGAACCTAGGAGCACGAAAGATGCTTGCAAGTCAGCCATTAAGATCAAGTTATTTACATCATTCCTTCATCTTTTAGAAATACTTTTTTTTAAATAATTATTTTTCCTCGTAATGTTTGTCTCTTAGCTATTGTATACTCCTAAAGGCTTCTTTAAAAACCCTTATGCCCAGAGCAAGCATAAAAATAGAAGACTGGATTATTTCATATAATCTATACATATAATTGACTGAATAAAAGAAAGATATCTACTATTTCAGCAGCTGGAGCAGATTCTACTTAATAGAATAATACAGTATTCTGAATTATGGGCTACATTAAGGGTTTGAATAGTCCTGTTATAACTACAAAAGCTCAATAAGAATGAGAAATTGAATACTTCTGAGAGGGGGAGGGACTTTAGGAATATTTTCTAAGTGAAAAGTGAAATTCTGTACACTTAGCAAAGGTCTGGAAATATCTCTCACCTTTTTTGTTGCAGTCTCTATTCAGGAAGAGGTTGTATCCAAATTCCAGTGAATGTTTTCAATTTTTGTTGCCAAATGGAAAAAAAGGAATAAAACCTGGTGCAACTTTGGATGCAAATTGTTCCATTCAATCCGAAGCACAGTTTGCAAGGTGGGCAGAGGAGATGAAGACCTTAGACAGCTGCCCTCATGAACTGGCTGCACGATTATAGCTGCATGTGGACCTTGGAGTTCATAAGGTTTGAAAACAGTATAAGTGAGGCTCTTGTGCATGTTTAGCACACGGCTGGAGCACAGGAATGGGCAAGTACTTTAATCCTATAGGGGAGGAACTATAAATAGTGCTGAGGCTGATGTTACCAGGTTACTCCAAGTCCCATATATACGATCTATTTAGCTTCAGTCCATCTCAGAAAAGATTAATAGGATCTTTGGGAGGATTATTACCCCTGCCCTAATGCATGATGTTTTCAGGAAGTAGTCCATAATCATCAGATGATTAAAATGGATTTATGACCCAAATTCAAGTTTATGTCCTTCCTAATGATATTCCTGCCCATTGGAATAGTCACCAGGACATAAAAGTCCAAACTTTCAGGTTACTATTTTGTACTAACAAGTGAAACAGTTGCTATAATAACTCTTTTAAGTATTTCAGTGAACTGGTAGAGTTCCAAAGGGGATCTGTAAAGTTACCACCCAGGAAAGTTATTTGCCTTTAGACTGGTGCAATCAAGTACGAACTTATTCTTTTTGTCTTCAGAGCTCCCGGTAGACTTCTTGAAACTTTCAGGTAAATATCTTTCTCTCAGAAAATTGAAATTTCTGGAATTCTTTTAGGAGCTCTTCCACTATTTATAATTATGTTGAAAGTTACCAGTGTAGGCTGAAGTCTCTGAAAGCAGAGAATTTTCAGCTCTCATATGCTGAACAAATATCTTAAGTTTTCCCTCTTTTTTTTTTCAACATCTTGCACAAATATCCTGGTTTATCATCTGTATATGATATTATAATCATATAAATATAAGGTATTATATACGGTATGATAATTATATATATGTGGTATGATAATTTTCAATATGTATATGTATGAAGTTATAGTATTTGTAAATCTGTATTGAATTCACCAAACAGTTTGGGGATGACCAAATTTTAGCAAGTCTACTGTTCACAGGCAATTATTCTCTCACTCTTGATGAATACTTAGTGAATATAACAGTTAGCAATCTCTAAAGTCATGACTTAGTAGTTTGATATGTTTACTTTCATTCAATTTTTATTTCAGCTGATTCATAAAGCAAAGTTTCCTACAAAGGCATCAAAATCTCATGTGCTTTACATCACAAGCTTTATTAAAGTGATCATTGCTGGTACAGTGTCCTGGGTTTGGCTGTAACAGTTTTTCTCCTTCTTAGCTGATGCGATGCTGTGGTTTCGACTTTAGTCTGAAAACAATGCTGATAACACACTGATGTTTTTAATTGTTGTTAAGTAATGCTTACTCTGATCAAGGACTTTTCAGTCTCATGCTTTGCCAGTGAGGAGGGGCACAAGAAGCTGGGAGGGAGCAGAGACAGGACACCTGATCCAAACTAGTCAAAGGGGTATTCCATACCACAGCACATCGTGCCTGGTATATAAACTGGGAGGAGTTATCCAGAAGGGCTAGATCACTGCTCGGGTCGGGCTGAGTATTTATTGGCTGGTGATGAGTAATTGTATCGCACATCACTTGTGTTTATTGTTTTCTTTTACTTTTCCCCTTTTAGTTTTATATTCTCTCCTCTTGTTATTTCCCTTATCACTATTATTATTGATAGTAGTAGCAGTAGTTTTGTATTATACCTTAGTTACTGGACTGTTCTTATCCCAATCCATGGCATTTACATTCTTTCGATTCTCCTCCCCATCCCTCTAAGAGCAGGAGGGAAAAAGGTGGGGAGTGAGAGAGTGGCTGCGTAGTTCTGATTTACCTTCTGGGCTTAAAAAATGACATATAGGAAAGATATAAAAGCAGGTAAAAAAAAAATCAAAGCAGAAGCTAAACCAAATAGTATCACCTTTACAGAAATGTTAAGGGTTAGACTGAGTTTTCTGAATGACAGCATTTGAGTCACTTCCCAAATTGCTTTTTTCAGACCCAAGCCCTTACAATTGGTATTGTCCTGGTTTCAGCTGGGATAGAATTAATTTTGTTCCTAGTAGCTTGTGCAGTGCTGTGTTTTGGCCTTAGTCTGAGAACAATGCTGATAACACACCAACGTTTTAGTTGTTGCTCAGTAGCACTTACCCTTGATCAAGGACTTTTCAGTCTATCATGCTCTGCCAGTGAGGAGGGGCACAAGTAGCCAGGAGGAAGCAGAGACAGGACACCTGACCCAAACTAACCAAAGGGGTGTTCCATACCACAGCACATCATGCCCAGTATATAAACTGGGGAGAGTCATCCAGAAGAGACTGATTGCTGCTTGGGTTGGGCTGGGTATTGGTCAGTGGGTGGTGAGCAAATGGGCTGTGCATCGTTGGCTGGGCTTTTTTTTTGCCTTTCCTGTTTAGTTTTATACCTCTCTCCTTTTTATTTTTATTTTTATTTTTATTTTTATTTTTATTTTTATTTTTATTTTTATTTTTATTTTTATCCTTTTTATTTCTATTATTATTATTATCATTATTTTGTACTTTATTTAATTATTAAACTGTTCTTATCTCAAACTGCAGTTTTTTTCTTTCGACTCTACTCTCCATCGTGTTTAGGGAGGGGCAACAAGCAGCTGTATGATGTGTAATTGTTGGCTAGGTTTAAATGACGACTCGTATAAATCCACAGACTCTTGTCAGCTTCTCCTGCACAGGAACTCTTGGAGATCTTCCTGGGTTTACTTAGTTTCTGCACAGCCTAATATCCTGCATGTGAGGTGTAGCAAAATACATTGATAAGCAGTACTAATGAAATGTAAATATGCTGTCTACTGCTAGCAAAATCAATTGGGTTTACAAATACACAGTAATAAATAAAAAGGATAAATTTATACTCTCAAATGAGTTCATATCAATTAAAGGAATATTTATACATGGAGAATCCAAAATTTCCCCATGAATACCGAGCTAAGAAATAGTGATGTATTTTGAATGACAGAGTGTAAAAGGCTTGCTATTTGAAAAGTTCTTTTGAAGTAGTTTTCATGTAGCTCATTTGTGAAAATATTCTCTTTCCAGGAAGGCTTGTACAGTTCTTTTTTACGTTTCCTCAAAGGGCTGCCAAGGTAAAGTTTAGAGTATTGCAAAGGAATTGCTCTCAGGTTTCTGCCAAGAGGATGCAAATGAGACTTCAAGGACCCCTATTGCTAGGTTCTGCTTACAATGTAGTAAAGATTTAAACTAGAAGGCTGTGACCCTGCAAATACTTACGCAACTGCTGCTTAACTTTGTGAATTTTAATAGATTTTTTGAATTAGCTAGTAAAGCTAATCAAGCAGGTGTGTTAGAGTGTGGGATCAAAGCTTGGTTTACACCACTCAATAAAGCAAAAAGAAATATGTAGAGAAATATATGCAACTTGATAAGATGTTATTAGCTAATTTAGTTAATAACCCACTACTTTGATATTAAATTCTTTGGAACAAAAACTGTCCTCTTATCTTGTATCTGTGACTTTCTGACATGTAACAGCAATTATTCATACAAATAAACTGCATATACAAAGAAACCGTTATATTTTCTCTGAAAAGAAATATTTTTGTATTGAAATGTGGCTTGACCTAGAGCTTCTCAAATATAACATTTTATTCTCTTGTAAGATGCTATGCAATCCACAGTAAAGGGAAAGCCTATAAATAAACCAACAATAACAAGCAGTCTTTGTTATGAAAGTAAAGATTTGTTTTATAATGGATAATTAAAAGTTAAAAATAAAACTCATATTGCGAAGATTAGATTGTTAAAAGTAAAATGGTCAAAATTGGAACTCTAATAATTAGGAAATGATACATTATAGCAAAGTAACACTGTTTAACTATCCACATCATTTATTCCATGATATATTTCATCTCTAGAGTGTGAAGGCCTCCAAAATATTCTTTTCATCCTTCCAGTCAAATCTGTACTTGACTTGATCAGTGTGACTTGGTGTTTTCACAAGGCAAGCAGCTCCTAGCAAGTCTTTTCAGCTTCAGCAAAGAAAATGATAAAAGGATCATCCTTACTTATGCTGTTTCTAATGCTTAGTTCGTTGGTTTAGCCTATTATTCCAGATGGTGTGATTGCTAAAGAAAGAGCTGAGCTGGGGTATTAGACACTTACCTTCAGTTCAGTGACCTGGATATTTTTGCAGGAGATAGTAGCTTACATTCCCTATTTCCTTGAACTAAGGAAGGTGTAAAATCCTTATCTTCATCTTCACCATGTGTTCCAGTCAGCAGGAAATTACCAGGCAAAAGAGAGTCTGTTGCTCTCCTGGCAGATGTGTCAAACCCTGAGAGTGCAATCATTTTTCAGATTTAGAAGGAAGATGAGTAGGACTTGAATGTGGCCAGCCCATCTTTAGGAAAAATATAGGACAACCTGAGGTATGGTCTCAGATTGTTGCCCTGCATAATGGAAAGAGGTCAACCAAAGACATGATACACAGTGCCCTTTTACCATCCTGCTCCCCTAGACTCATTAAATTGCCCCAAAGCTCAATACTTTTTATTAAACATAGTATTCTCTTGACCTCTTAACGAAGTTTCTCTCAGCTGTGCCCTCCACTCTTCTTATGCTTCACCTCTGTCTCCTGATTTGTTCAAAGTCCACAGTTTTCCACTGAAAATCTGCCTGCTTACTT
This sequence comes from Coracopsis vasa, assembly GCA_026283785.1. Classification (NCBI taxonomy): domain Eukaryota; kingdom Metazoa; phylum Chordata; class Aves; order Psittaciformes; family Psittacidae; genus Coracopsis; species Coracopsis vasa. Next base: position 6,768 of record JANHGB010067016.1, read on the forward strand.
ACACCAACTTAATCCTCTTATAGTCCTTAAAACTTCCTTCCTCCCAAGGGGTTTAGTATTTGATTCCCTCCTTTCCACATGACAATAGTATTGCTAGTCTTCCCTACCAAAGTTGTGGCTATGTTGCATCCTTCACCCTCTTAGTTACAGAGATCTTTTACTGCTCTTTCTAATTGACTGTTGGAGGCAGGTGAGTCCTGGTTCTTTCAGCAGCAAAAGTGACCCATTTCTTGCATTTTCTGCGGGTTTAAAAATCCAGGATGCTGAAGGCGCTTATCAAAATCTACCTGAACAAGAGACTGGAGAAGGTATCGGTCACTATTTTTCAAAAAACAGTGATTATATAGAAAAGCAACAAAATGCCTCAACCCTATGCCATGGTGAAAAGACTAAAGCTTGATCAGCAATGGATTCTGTCTTGCAAAAGGCCTGAAGCTGAGGAGAACTGATTCTGTTCTAAGCTGATTGTACATTCCTAGTAGTCAAGGAGAAATATGAATTACAGTACTAGAGCTCAGAAATGGAAAGCTATCTGAAGGATGACTCCCTTTCAGAGATGAACAGCCTCATCTCACCACTAATTCCCCTCCACCCCTTCCTGTGTGTGAAGATTCAAACCATTGTGTAGTTTGTGCAAACTTCAGCTGTTTTGCTGGGAACCAAAATATCCAGGATCAGACACCTGGATGAACGTTAATGTAGAAAGACACATACCTTGCTGATGTTGAGGCCGAAAGAGAAAGTAAAACCCACACAACTTTCACCCAAAAACCTAAAGGAAGGGATATCCAGAAAGGGAAGGCTATTCTCTTGAGATCTGGTAGAGTGAAGGAGAAAAGAATTTGCTTAAGGGTTTTCATGAGCTGAAGTCTGTGGATAGTTTGCAGTGCTGCACTGGTTCTGCTGAGAACTGAAAACTGCAAGTAAATCTATCAAAGTTACCTTGATCAGTTTGTGAAGTACCAGTGAGGTTCAAGGCACAGCTTCTGGAAGCTAGTACAAAGGCAAAAAGTGACATTAGGTGTCGCATGAAGTCCAAAATTTTCTTTAGAGAAGACAACATAGCACTGTTTATCATTATAATGTTCATGTGTCTTGTAAGAGTTTTCTTAGTTTTCCTTAATTAAAATATTGCTTTTATTTTATTCATATTAGGAATGTGAAAAATTAGCTCCTAGACTGCCAGAAAGTTTAGTATCAGTCTCCCAAGAATTTTTGTGGTTATATCCTCAAATTTGAATCAACTTGTATCTGCCAGTCAATATCCGGCAGGTAGGTTACAGTGGGAAAGCAGGGCATATAGAATAAGAGTCAGTGGTGCAAATGGAAAGTAGCCAGGATCTTTTGAGTCCCAGTCCTACCTGGTGTTACTCATGGTTTCTATAGTCCATTTTTCTTTCACTTTCAATGTCTTTTCTGGCTCAGATGTGAGAGAACTAAAATAAAAAGGGAAAGTGTCATCAGTAAAACTGGCCTGAACAAGACATCAAATAAACAACTGGAATATTAAGTAATTTACTTTGTGTAATTTCTTGCACTTAGTAGACAGACATATTTAGTAGGCAGGTAGCTAATACATGTTAAGTCTAGCACCTGATTTTAATTCATAAACATCTACACTATTGTGTATTCGTATTTCTGTAGTGGTCACATTACATAAGTAGGATTGGTTCACAATGGGGAAAACACATTAGGGTTTGAAGAGACTAAAAGTCCACTAATTCAGATGAGACAAACTTTTTATTTCCTACAACCATGTCCATAAAACATGTTGCCATAAATGGGAAAAATTTGACAAAAGTACCACTGAGGCTTAATTACATTTTTGGAGTGACTCCATGATAAGGCATAAAAGAACATTGACCACTTTTCATTTTTAATGAAAAATAGCTGTGTTTTCTGCTAGTGTCAGAGAGCTCATTACACTTTATTAACTAATGATTCCTGTGATGTGATTTTTCAGCCATGAAATGTTGTTTGGCCAAGTTGCTTCATCATACCTACAAAAATAGAACAGAAAAAGAATGCAAGAGTGAGTGTAGGCAACACTTTAATCCTCTTAATCCTAAAAAAAAAAAATAAAAAGTCATGCTAGTCTTTTCCTGTGCTGTAAGTGAGAAAAGTTTACAAGCAGCCCTCTTTTGTAACAACAGGTATTACTGAGTAGTCTCAAAGGTGGGAAAAAATGATAGTTTTGCCTGCAAAATGTATTGAATTCAAAACAACTTGAGTTCAGCTAAGTTCTGCTGAGCTGATGTCAGTGTTTCACTGGAATTTACCTAGATTTTTTTCAGGTCTGGGGCCTTGAATAATGAGGAGACTCCAGGCTAAGGGCAGACATGCCTGAGAACTCCAGTAGCTGAGATATCACAAAAAAAATAAATTGACCTGACGCAAAGTGAAATCCAGCGTATATATCATTTTGAGTGGAGGAATGTAGTTTATTTACATCATTTTGTAATAAAATAAATAAAAATAAACTGCTGCGACATCAATCTGAAATTGTTGATTTGTTTGCCTCTGAAATATTGAAAAATTATTTCCTTTCAGTTTAAAAAAAGAAAAATTACATTTAAACCCAAAAATTACTGCATTACAGCTGTCAAAATGAGATGTCTGGACACTTATTTTTTTTTAAAAAATAATAATCCAAAGTATATTTTCAAAATTTGAAACACAATGATTTTTTTTTCTCATAAATGCACTAGTAATTTATATCCCTCTAAAATTCATTTTTGAGGCTGAATTGCTGTTATTTACAAATTTTATCTAGCTCTGTGGATAGGATAAAAGAGACCTCCACAGAAGGATGATTCTGGGTTTTGTTGTTGTTGTTGTTGTTTTTAAACAATCAGTATTGTAAACACCTGTCAATTAGAAACAAATTCTCTCTTGATTTTTATTCTGTCTGCCCGTTCCACTGAACTTTCCCAGATGGTCTCCCTTGTTAGGGAACCTAGAAACTAATTCTTTGTTCCATATTATTATTTTGTTACTCTTGATAGCAAGGGTCTAGATTCATATAAGTAGATGATATTTTACTTTCCTTTTTAAGTATTCTAAAAAACCCTAAACAAGTAAACTAATCAACAAACCAACCCCTTAATCTGTGTTTATATGGCAATCCTTACCCAGAGCTCACCATCATCTATAGACGTGTAATACAAAGCAAGTTACCACTGTACCTATCAGGAACACAGTAGTTGATCCTAAAGAAGCAAGGACTAATGGTTGCTCAAGTGTCCTGCTTTTGGCTGGGCTAAGGCTCATCTTCTTCCTAGTAGTTGGTACAGTGCTGTGGTTTCACTTTAGTTTGAGAACAATGCTGATAACACCCCAATGTTTTAGTAGTTGCTCAATAGCACTTACCCTGATCGAGGACTCTCATGCTTTATCAGCGAAGACAGGCACAAGGAGCTGGGAGGGAGCAGAGACAAGATACCTGACCCAAACCAGCCAAAGGGGTATTCCATACCACAGCAAGTCATGCCCAGCGTATAAACTGGGGGGAGTCACCAAGAAGAGACTGATCGCTGCTCAGGCTGGGCTAGGTATTGGTCAGTGGGTAGAGAGCAATTGTATTGTGCATCACTTGGGTTTGCTTGTGGTTTTTTTTACCCCCTTCTCTCTTTTTCTTTGTTATTTCCCATTTCATTATTATTAGTATCATATTATACTTTGTTTTAATTATTAAACTGTTCTTACCTCAACACATGGGGTTTACCTTTTTTCTGATTCCAACTCTCTTCCACATCCTATTGCTGGGAGGGAGGCAGCGAGCAGCTGAGCTTTTTCTGACTCTTTCACGGACACCCCCTTGTCGTGGGGAAAGAGCTTGCGTGCCCTTGTTAGGTTGTGAGCTATGCTGATGGTGGCATATGCCTCTGGTAGGGTCTCCCATGTCAGACAGGTCTCAACTGAAGGGTC
>JANHGB010067024.1:9491-25282 GCA_026283785.1 Coracopsis vasa
CAGCTTGCTCCAAGCCCCTGTGTCCAACCTGGCCTTGAGCACTGCCAGGGATGGGGCAGCCACAGCTTCTCTGGGCAACCCATGCCAGTGTCTCACCCTTATACTTTGCATGTGTGGGGAGTAGTGATTGCTGCATACAAGTAAACCTCATTCTCTTGACATTTTAGGCTAGCAAAGAATGGAAGATAATTTCTTCTTATACTCCTGGTTTGGATGTGCAAGTAGGAAACAAATTGTTAATCGAAATGCCTTTAGAGGATGCTGCTGGTGTGCAGAAAAGAACTCCTTTTAATGTAGAAATGTACAAGGTGAGTTTTTTGTGACATTGGGATTAGGAAAGATAAACTCAATTTTTAAATCTTAGAAGTAGGGGAGTTTCTTCAAGAAATCCTTTCAGCCTGTATTTCCATGTGTTATCGAGCTTGCTTTTTTTGGTAGTTGTTCACATTTGTATAATACAGTCTTGATTGTAAAAGACGAAGTGTTTTGCAAATACTATTTGATAAGAGAAGGAAAACTATGGGTAAGAGACTTTCAGGCGTATTTGCAGAGCAGCTGTGATTAAAGCAAATAGCAAATCAGCTTGCCGGTGTTATTGGTTTAGTCTGGTTTCAGATCAGTGTCACTGCCTTGAAATTAAGGAAACTTCTTAGAGTTTAATGAGTCAGATATTTTTTACCGTGCAGTGTTGAGAATGAATAATTGTGTGTGCAGGTGTTTAGGAGGAGAATGGACTGTCACACCTACAGCTTCCTCAATTGCAGTAGCTTTACTTTCATGCAAATTACCTGGACAATTCCTTATGTAATTGAAAAAAATACATATTTAATATTTAGACTTCCTTGAAGATACTTTCTTCTGGGGTATTAATTATATTATATGTGCAGTTTTCTTATAACTGCAAAGTACGTTTCTTTGTAATGGTTCAGCTCATCTGGCATGTAACTGATTTTATTTAGTGTGCTGCCTTCTGTTTGGTTCTGCTTCAGATGCTGAATGGAGAGCTGAAGCAGTTGTATACTGCCATTACAAGAGCCAGAGTCAATCTGTGGATCTTCGATGAAGACAGTGATAAACGGGCTCCAGCTTTTAAGTATTTCATCAAAAGAGAATTTGTTCAGGTTGTCAAAACAGATGAAAAGAAAGGTAAAGTTATCCTAAAGCTTTCTTTAAGAGGCTGTCAAACAGAGCAGCCTGCTCATGCTTTCTTACTCTGAGGTTGTGTAATAAAGAAGGTTAAATTCTGTGGTCCCTCTAACAGTAGTCGTTGATAACATCCCTTGCAAATTTCCACTGATTTCTTTTGGCTCTAAAGATGGATCATATATGTTAATATGTAACTGCATTGCTCATTCATTAGTATGAGTTTTCCTGCTGTTGGAGGACGAGAGTCAGAGTTCACTCAGACAGCTCTGACCCAGTAATGAGGGTTTTTTGAGTTCTAACCAGTCAATTTAGGTATGTAAAATATTTAATGAGTACAGATGGATTTGCGGTCAGTCCTATTTGCTACACTTAAAGATAGTATGGGATACAAGGATAATTGCTTAAGCTTACTGTACAGATCTTAAATGTTACATGCATGCAGAAGTGCCACTTACCAACCCATCAATATCTGGTGTCAGGCAGGGGATCTCTCAGCCTCGAGGGGTAACCTTGAGGGGCATCCTTGAAGGCTGTTCACAGAAAACCATCCTAGCTAAGAGAGGTTTATCAGATGAAAGCATTCATGTGATATGGTTATCTTTACTGGTGTGAGCACAAATTGCAGAGTTTGCAATATTGTGGGATGTTAATGCGTAGTTTTGGGACACGATAGGTGGTTTCTGTGGGTTACCCATTCTAACATAAAGTGTTTACCCCTGACCTTCTAGACTTAGACGACAGCATGTTTGCTAAAACTTCAACTCCAGAAGAATGGATTGCACAAGGAGACTACTATGCTAAACATCAGTTCTGGGAGGTAGGAGCAAATGTTCATCTGAAGGAATGGTTATTGCCTGTTCTGAAACCTTCTGGGCTTTTCCTTTCCATCTCTAAAATTGTCTCTAAACCTTCAGTTGCTCGTAGCAGCCTATCTTAGTCTGTGCTTTGTAGTTGTGTAGGTGTCTACAGACTACTTGTAAACAAATGGCAAGAAGTAAGCAGGGACAGCGAGCCTGTTGTCTGTAATATTGAATTCACTCCTCAGAAATCTGCAGTTCAATGATGGAAAAACATGTTAATGTGCACAAATGAAAGATGGTTGAAAACCCCCAATTGTTAGCAACAACTGGAATTGACTGGAATTTGTGACTCTAAACCATGTGCAAAGTTAAGACTGGACATTAGAAAATGGTTCTTCACTAATAGAGCAGTTGGTTGCAGGAACAGGCTCCCCACAGAAGTGGTCACAGCACCACATCTGTCAGAGTTAAAGAAGAGTCTGGATGATGCTGTTACTCCTCCCTGTGAGGAGCAAGGAGTTGGCCTCAGTGATCCTTATGAGTCCCTTCCAATTTGAGATACTCTATGATCCTATGAAATCAAATTGTGGACAATTTTTTTGATCGTGGCAGAAGGAAAGGTTCCATTTTTGCTGATGGCAACATGAGGTTTTTGGATGGAAAACAGTTATTTATAACAAGGCAAAAATCACAACAATCAGCTGCCACTGTACAGCCTTTATCTCCCCTTGGAAAAAAGGCAATTTCCTAAATGGACAGCAGAGTGTTTAGATGAAAACCACACAGCTGGAAAAATCTCATCTTGTAATCTGAAATGCATTAGTTATATTATCTGCTATTTTGTTTCCTTTATAACCCTCCTCTTTGCTTATCATTGCTACATTAAGAAGAAATTATCTGGTGAATTTGGCAGTTCTAAGAGTGGTTTGCAGTGTGCAGTTTCCAAACAGAAGCAAATACTAAATCAATGGATAGGTTAAAGAAATAATGGTGTTGCAGAATGAGTGAGGTGATAAGGAAACAAACCTTGCTAGGAACATGGTAGCTCCTGCTGTTTCTCTTTAGCTTATCACAGAAAGGGCCTGGTATGGTAAAAACATGAATAAAGGATCCATGCTTTTTGGTTGAACTTTGAATTGGTTCTCCTGTTAGTAATACGATTTATGTGGTAGATGCCTGGTGACTTCCCAATTAATGGTTGAGGACATCATTCAGATTGCATGTGCTGTTTCTTCTGTCAGCCTTCCAGGAGTGTTGCTTTCACTACCTCCATGTAAAGCCTTTTAATTAAAACTCTAATTGTGATGGTCACATGTGGACTGACTTCAAAGCTTTTTCTTTTCGTCCTACAAAGAAGCTGCAGTGTTTTACCTTTTTCTTCCTCCAGGCAGCCTGCTAATCTTTCTGGTTTCCATCACAGTGACTGTAAAATTAAGGCTTACTTTTAAGTGCTAAGCCATGAGCTGGATGCTGGGGTGTGAACGCTGTGTATGATTTCACCCCAGGTGGCAGCCAAATGTTACCAAAAGGGAGGAGCAGCCGAGAAGTCAAAACTGGCCCTGGCACACGATGCTGTCCTCAAAGTGCACTCCAAGAAAAGCAGCCCCAGGTAAGTGTCACTGCAGAGGAGTGAGTGTCGCTCTGCAGTGCCAGACCTCATGGGGAGACTCCCACCACGGTTGGGGGACCGCACTGGAGACATTGGGGACCCACGCAGGTGAGGTGTCTCCACATCTGTGTCTGTGGGTCGCAAAAGAGATGAAAGAAATTGAGAAGTCTGGCATAGCTCCAACGGGATCTAGGGCACTGCTCCCTTTGGGGAGTACTGAAAGCAGTTGTACACCATAGGCTGTTCAAAGCAAAAATAGCCTTTGAAAGGGCTTACTGGTTATGTGAGAGAAAAGCAACAGGTTTTGCATTGCCTCAAGAGGCTTTATATTCTTAGACGTAGATAGAAGAGCGTATGCCATCAGCAGTGCTCAACTCCAGTTAATCCCACTGCATATTCACTTAAGAAAGAAGAAAGAATGGTGCAGTACATTGCTTCCCCTAACAAAAAGTGGGCTTTGAGGTAAAATTCATGTTAGAATCAATCTGAATTAAACAAGCAGGACTAGGTCTGAACCAAAGGGGCAGATTTTGAGATGAATCATCAGCATCAAGGGTTTGACAGGGGAGAAAGTTTGCAGTTTCCTGAAGAGGCTGAAAAACTGCCTGGGACTTGTATCAAATGAGACAGGAAAACACTTCATGGGGAGGACTGTAAGTGAAGTAATTCCTTTTCATGCTGGGAAGGCTGAAAACTAGCAGTGATAGCAGGAATAACTAGAGTAGAGCAAGCTAGCACTGAAGGGAGAAGGGGGAAGGTCTGGAGAAATGTTATTACTGGATAAAGAGAAAGGTTTAGCTTTTTTAATTGCCTGTTTTATATTCGTGGTCCTGGCTATAAGTAGGATATCCATGGCATTTCATGATCGTAGAGAATTTGTTGATGGGATTGAAAAAACCTTCAGTTGGCTGTAAACTGGGGTGCTTGTCAACTGGATACAATCTGAAGAGAAGAAATGGGGTATCTTAAATTGACAGAACATATGTCATAGTGAAGCTGTGAAAGTGGCAGCTTTCTTTAATAGGGGTATTAATGCCAGTGTATGAAGCGTAGGTAGGATTCCTGTGAGCTCTATAATATTACATGCTCTGTACAGTTCTGATACTCCAGGCTCAAGGATGATGATTTCAGACTCTATCTGGCAATGATACCAGAAAGGATGGGCTTAGGAACAAATTTGGTTGTTGTCTTTAATGGCACTGGGGCTAAACAGCAGGTAGGAAGAAGGAGCAAGTTCAGCTAGAACAGAGAAGCAGCACAGAACCACACTAAATGTACTTAAGTGTGAGAACTTAAAGCTTTTTACTGTCAGAGCAGAGATTCTGGAACAGACTTCTGGACAGAGCAGTGGCAGCCCAAAATGCAACTGATTGTAAGGTTGTACCTCATCACTTTATGTATGAAAAAGAACACATGATGCCAGTGTTGGTTGCATTCAGTGACAGATCATGTGTTCCTAAATGTGATTTGGATGTAATTAGTGATTTTCTCTTCATTTTCCACAGGGAAAAGCAGATGGAATATATGACATTGGCTAAAACTTACTTGGAATGTGGAGAACCAAAATTATCACTAAAATGTCTGTTTCAATCAAAGGAGTTCCGGCTTTGTGCAGAACTGTGTAAAAAGTTAGGAAAGGTATGAAGTCCTCTAAACTGTCCTCTCCTTATCAATTTCCTTTTCCTACAGCCTTTTTCCCTCATATTACTCACAAGGTAATAGTATTTTTTGGTGACATGGTAGTAGCTGAATTAAACCAGGTCTTTAAGCTGGACTGCTCAAGCTGTCACAGGATAGCCAGAAGAGGAATGAAGAGGACAAGGATGCACTTATGCAGTCGAGGTTTATTTCTCTGGCTTTCCTCAAATGTCACCATCGGTCACTTCTGCTTTGCAGTTGGAAGTTAATTAGTGACTGACTTCATGAAACTGAGAAGAGCTAACCTGTTACTTCATCCAAGACTGTGACGATAGTGAAACTCCACTGATTACAGCCGTCTCCATGGAACCGTGAGACTTGTGAGGGCTAACAGTAATTTTCCAAGTGCAGGAGATATTTAACATTTTTATTTGCTAAAAGGAAGTGAAGTGATTGTTCCCAAATATGTAAAGTTTCAGGAACAAAGTTAGGGTTCCCTTTCTGCATCCCTAACTGTTTCAACTTAATCCTGATGATTCTGAGTAATCTGCAAGTCAACAGAAGCATGTGTGGTGTTTTTTAACAACAGGCAGAGCTGGGTGAATGAAGAGTACTTTGGAAATCCTGTATAATACCTTCAATTTTACATTCTGTTTTTTTTCAGACACAGGTATTTTGAAGGCTTCAGTTCAGTTTTAGTGGTGGTTACTTTAATATGTATTTGGTTACATTCAGATCCTTTCATTGCATTTTATTAAAGTGTGTTTCTCCATGAGACACCTACATGATGGAATTAGTAAATTCATTCTATTCGTGTAGTTTTGACTACTTCAGTTTCATTATTGACTTCTGCATTGCAGATGAAAGATGCTGCACTTTACTATCAGAAATGCCAGTGCTACAAAGAGGCATCCATATGTTATGAACAAATTGAGGAGTTTGATCTGGCAATTAAAATGTATTGTCAGGAAGAACTCTATGAAGAAGCAGCCAAGGCAGTTGAGAGGTATGTCTTCCAAGTTGGTATTGGAATACAATTCCCTTTTCCATTTCCAAATTCCAGATGACACAGTTGGCTCACCTCAGATTGTCACAAGAGTTTTGGCTGGTGACTTTGTTGTGTATGAAGTTAAATTAACTTGGTCAGGATTCTCACTTTGGTAATGATAACACAGTGGGAGCATCCACTGCATTCTACTGCAGCATTCTGCTGCATCCACAGGTGGAGCAGTGACTAGCTTCACTTTCCTGGGATTTTTTTGCAGTCTCTATTTACTAGTTGTGCAAGTTCTTCTTCAGCCAATCCTCTGAACTAGGTTCTTACGTTAAATGCAGCAAACACATTGATTTGAAGTATTGAACACTTCCCTTTTAAGACTGAAATAGTACCAGATTTAGCTTAGTGCCACCTACTGCCACTTAGGCAGCATATACCATTAGATGTATGATATATAATGTAGCAGTCGTTGTGGCAAATGAACTATTTGTCTATCTAAATCCATGTAGAGAGCAAAGAACAGTAATTTAAATGAGCAGCTTGGGCTGCCTGCCTGACACATTCTTGATCCCAGTCTCTAAGGTGAACTTTTCCATACCTTCTCCCGTGTGCTGGCCTAGGGCAGTTAAGAACCGCCTCTCACTGTGCTTGATAAACTGATTTTATGAGTATCCCTTTGACAGAACTTTGCATCTGGCACCGTCCCTGTGACCTTGTTAGCACATTCTTGCATAAAGAGTACAATTATTGGCTGCACCTCTCATTAATTCCACCTAAATTACACTTTTAAAGCATATATACACCAATTAGAATTCTAGCAAGGCCTGTAGTTGCGCACCTTCCCCGAAATCCTTTGTGATGTCCTTTTAATAATGACGACTGGTTTTTGAAGGATTAAAGCTTGTTTCATATGTAAAGATAGTTTGATCCAAAAATTCAAGCATTAAAGGCACCAAATAACCATGTTTTAAATCAGCCTCCCCAAATCATTCCTGCGAATTCATCAGCAAAGGTACCAAAATTTGCACTCCCACATTTGTCATGAAAATATGATAATGAAAGGCTAATGATAATTTACTCACCCATCAGGAGAAAAATTACTCATTCTCAGCATGCAGGAGAAAATAGTCTTGCAAGAATGGCTTAGGGGGTATCTTAATAATTTCACAGCAGCCAGTGATAAGAACTGAGTGGTTTAAAGGGCTTGTTTTGAGAGATGCAACCAGGTACTTTGCTCAGGCACTCGATAAGCAGCATAGTATATATAGGTACGTGTGACAGAATTGAAAGAGTCCTCTAAACGGAGTGGTTTATGTCAATTTTGCAGACTGTTATCTATACTGGCCTTGGGGAATTCATTGAAATTTGCATTTATTTCATTCTGGCTTTTGTTCCTGTAAACAACCATTCTAGATTGAGGTTTACTTTAATAAAGAGAAGGTTCCCACTGGCAAAATGTGGTTAAAATAATTTGTGCAGTGATTTGACAGCATGGAGAAAGATTCCCTGATGCTGTAAAAACCTCGTGATCCTCTTTGTACCAGAAGTTGCCATGATCTTGCTTCAGACAGCCTTATGTTGTAACTCGATTCTTTCAGTAGATCTTTTAAGATGATGTGATTGTTTTTCTTGCGTGACAGACATCACTTAAAATACTCGGCCTTTTGGAAGAAAGAGCTTCTGGGGACAGCTATTTCCTAGCATCATAGAATGGTTGAGGTTGGAAAAGACCTTTAAGATCGTTGAGTCCAACTGTTAACCCAGCACTGCCAAGGCCACCACTAAACCATGTCCCTAAGTGCCCCATCTACAGGTCTTTTAAATACCTCCAGGGATGGTGACTGTTTATTTAATGCTTCAGGGGCTTTTTGAAACTGAAGTGGGTTTTTTTTGCCCAGGTTAGTCATCCATGGTAGTAAATTGATGTATCTGTTATTTCAGATATGAAGAGATGTTGAACACAAAAGGACAGATGGTTTCCAAACTCTCATGTACAGCAAACCAGTTGTATTTGGAAGCGGCTGCGAAGTACCTGAGTATGAACAGAACGGAGGAGATGATGCGAGTCCTCTCCAAACTCGACGTAGAGGATCAGCTCGAGTTCCTGAAGTCCCGTGGCTGCCTGCGCCAAACAGCAGACTTACTGAAGAGGGAAGGTCGAGAGGAGGAAGCTGCCAAGTTAATGAAGCAGCATGGGTTTGCTCTGGAAGCAGCTAACCTCACGGCTGTAAAAGAGTTCCGTGCATCGTGTTTGCTCGCTGCAGCCCGTGCCGGTATCGCTCGCTGTTCGGAATCGGACCCAGTGGGAATGGAGCTCATCCTAAAAGAAGCCCTGGAACTTTGTGAACAAACTAAGCAGACGTCAGGCATTGCTGAGGCTGTGTTCTTGCAGGGGGTTCTGAAGGGAGACTTCACAAAGCTGAGCAGCGCCTACTGTCAGTTCCTGTCTCTGAATCATGCCGCTGGTGCCGTGGAAGCTCTCTTTGCGTTATCTCGCTGCAGCGTTCCTTGCCAGAGCATCCTCTTTATGGCAACACGTGGCTTGATGGCTCTGCTGAATCTGGTCAGGAGTTTGAAGAAGGCAGCCACCAATGCAGAGAAAGATATGGTGAAGTTATGCTTTGCTTACTTTGGGATTGTCCCAACAGGTGACAGTTGCCTGGTGTCCCAAAATGAAGGTGAACCCATTCTCCGGTTTTTGTTAAGCAAACCATGTCTAAAAGAGACGAAGACAAAAGGTGGCTTCTCAGTAAGCACAGAGGAGGTAAAATCAGCTTTGAAGTGGCACTTGTTAAGCAGATTGTGCTCAATCACCCATGAGTTACTGAACAAGCATTACCCTGATATTTGTATGAAGTTCATTGTTGGCTTGAACTGTGAAGATAAAGCCTGTAAGGATTACCATAAGCCCTTGTTGCGCCATGAAGCAAAGACAATAATTCAGTGTAAAATGCACCTGGTGGCAATAAATGGCCTGCTATTGGAAGCCGCCTGTGTTTTCCCTAAAGAGCTACTTAATCAGCACAAAGGCTTTGCAGACATTTTGGCTGCTGACAAATACGCATCGTGTAAAGCCCTCCTGGATATGTTTTTTCCTTGCCATTTCCATTTGAGAATACTGTCTGAGAACCCAAAGGCATGCAGAGAAATACTGGAGTTCAATAACATTATTTCCAGACCCTGTAGAGCAATGTTGAAGGCGTACCTCACGTGTAAGTTTAAAAATGAAGAGACTGCAGCCAGAAGAGAATCGACTGACTTGTGGCTACACATCATGCAAGTCCTCATCTTATCCTCGGGCTATCCTGAGGAGTTTGAGAAACTTCTGTTTAAGGAAGAGGATGATTATAATAAAGAGCTCAACCTTGCTTTGGCAAAGGCAAAAAACTCCCCAAAGGGGAAAGGGCAAGGAGGGAAGGCCAAAGGAATAGAGGGCAGATATGGTATGTTGCTACCTGACAAGAATGCTGAGAACGGAGGAAGAACACACTTGTGCTTCATTCGCCTCCTTGAAAACTCACTGGAGCAATTCTATGTTCACAAGAACCCGGAAAACTGTAAGAGGTTTTTTTTCCGGTTTATGAATGTGCTGGTCAAGAAATGCACAAGATACCTGATTCCAAGCATAGGAAACACGGTGATGTTGTTGGAATTCCAGTATATTCTCTGTTGCGCTGTCCTGATGCGTCTCTCCAAGAACATTACTCTCTGCTTTCCGAAGAGCTACATTGCTCTCCTTCATTACTGGGAGTTCTTGTTCAAAAGCAAGGACCGTAACAAAGAACCTAGAGACACATTTTCTATTATACAGGAGTACAGGCCAAAGGACACCTATGTGGCTGTACAGAAGTTCTTGTTTCATCTCTATTATCTGGCAGAGGTTTTGTGTGGAGTTCATGGAAGGTTCAATGTCCTTCTGGATGCTTTTGAGGACCCTGACTGTATAACTTCAGGAGAGGCTGAGCGGACTGTAGTGCTGTGCTTAGTGATGCTACTGAATGCTGACCAGGTGCAGAGCTTGAAATACAAATCCCTTTTACACCACCACTTCCCTGAAATCAAGGCGATGCTGAAATCTCAACACTCTCCCTCTAAAGTGCCTAAAAGATTGCTGAGGGTTGTGGAACAAGTAAGTGATGCTACACACGTCAGAGAAGTCGCTGTGGGCCTGCAAGAGCTGCTGACAGAGCGAGATGAGGAGTACTTGGTGGACTGCCGATGGAGGTGGGACTCTGCGTACACTCAGGGGCATCCACCCATACGGGGCATCCTGTACGAAAACATAAACCTCGACAGGTTTGTGACCTCTTTGGATAAGACGGAGTATGCTGATGAGCTGGAAAAGGAACTTGAAAGGGTTCATTGCCTAGAGGACCAGAAGGATCCCCTGGAAGTCATTGCACTCAGCAAGCAGCAGAAGCAGGAGCAGAAAGCATCTGCTCAGCGCCAGCTGCGTCGTGTGTTCCATATCCTTTACCTGTGTGTGAAGTGGAAGAGGAAGGCCTGCTCCAAAGCCGAGCCTGTTGCAATGGAAGGGGAGGGATTTTTATCAGAGATCTTCAAAAAAGCAGATATCGACCAAACCCAGTGTGACCTCTGCGGGGTCAGGTTTATCCAGAGCAACGAGAGCTATTTCAGCCGCTCAGAAAGCATGGAGGCAGACACTTCCGAACCTGTGACACCAACAGAGATCAGCGGAGAAGAAAAGCTGCATGCAGAAGGAGATGCAAGTTGTGTGGCCAGTGAGGCTTACTTAGAGCACAGAACCACAGAGGAACACAGGAGCAACAGTGCTGCCTACAAATACTACGCCGACTTTTTCAGGAGGAAGATAGATCCGGTAATACATGATGGACTGGAAGTAGTGGAGGCCATTATGGAAAAGAGTTACACCCAAGGCCATTTGGCGTATAAAGAAGGTTCCAACTTACGCCAGAGAAAAATCAAAGAGAATATTAAGAAGATTTCAGATGCAGTAGAGGAAATCTATGAGAAAAAAGCCTGGGCTAAAGGTAGGAACTTTGACATGTCATTTGTGGCCAAACTTGTAGACCTGGCAAAGCTCCATTTGAGGATCTTAATGTGATCAAGAGAGAAGTATTTCAGGTAGCTGAGGAAAAGAAGAACTGAGGCAGCTGAATATATCTAACCTCTTCCAAACACAAAGTAATCCATCAGATAGTACAAGTCAAGTGAATAGTGATGAATTTTAGCAAAGTGAGTTTTACCTACACGATCAGATGTGCTGTGTCCTCTGAATTTATCCAGCCTTACAGCAGTGTGTTACATTAGCCCAGGTAATCTTTGCTTCTTTTCCTACTGTTCTCTACTTATTTCGTTCTGCCAGCCATAGTAATTGGGATGTGCAGGGGTAGAGCATTGGGAGTACTTGGAGTCTTTGGTGAAGGATACCTCTGACTAGTCTGCCCTTGGACCTGTCATTTTGCTAGGGCTGAACAGAAGTGGATACTTGACTAGAGATCTGTGGGCTGTCAGACACTCAGAGGCAACCCTGGTATTCAGTATAAGTCAGATACTTACACCTTATTCAGGTATAAGTATCTTTTGTTCACCCATATACTTAAGCATTAATCTAAGCTGATTTTTGCAAGCAGAATTGGATGACTGACTGAGCGGCCTAGGAGCACAATTGTTTGCAGTATTTGCTGTGGGAAAGTGACATCTTAAATCAAAACATCGTTACTGGCTTTAGTTGTAGAAATCCATCAACCCCATCAAGTTATCACTTTGCCTGTGATGTCTGACAGGAGTGAAAAGCTGTAATACTTGATATGTTCATCAGCTTTGATTAGTGAGCCATGGTAAATTTGTACCTACACTTTAGGTTGTGATCTTCATGGGTAAGCTTTACCTTTACTCCTAGTGGAAAGCTTTACCATATGGATGAATTCTATAAAGTTTTGCTTATTATTTAGTTGGTTTTCTGCTCAGTGAACCACGCTAGTGGTGAATGTGATGGATGTAGTAAGCTTAATTAAGTAATAGTTGGTTTTGTTATGACAATTGCTTGATGAATGTTACCTTGTTCTTCCACTTAGTGAAAATACATTTACAGCAGTTATTTGCCTTTGAGGTTACTTTTTCCTCACTTTATACCAAGCATTTTTCAAGTCCCTGATGGTGCAGTTAAGGAAAGGCTACAGCATCTTGGGGCGATGTTTGACTTTGACTTGTGTCATTTCAGAAGGATAATGAAAACCAGGAACTTTAATACCCCCAAAAAGGATAAACCAGGATATTTTCAGGAGTTTCAGGTGTACCTTAAAAGGGACAGCAAAAGGATGCAGAGCTTCTCCTCTGCTAGTGCTAGTAAGGTTAATTGGAATGGGGAGGAATACATTCAGCACCTTCATCCCCGCTAGTACATTTCCCTGCACGTAAGATCACTGGTGACTGAGACTTCTTGCTTTGCAGCAGCATCACAAAGAGAACTCTGAGTAACTTTGTTTTGTGCTTGGCTTTTAGCTGCTGTCCACCTCTTGGCTAGTTCTTACACAATGTTAATTGTGCTCCATTTCAGCTGAAGAGACAATAACCAAACACACCAGCAAATTGGTTGCCACCATTGATGAGGCTCGTAAGTGGCTGAAGAAAATGGACTCTCATCAGATAAAAGAAGAAGGTATGTTTTCAAATTACACAGGTTTCCAACAGGTTTTCTATGTAAAAATTAATTACCAGTGCAGCAAGTGGCTTGGCAGTCCCTGCTTCCTAGCAGAGCTCTTAAATACTTGTCATATTAAACCCAATACTTCTTAAACATGATTATACATTATATATGAAGCTATATTGCCGACATAAAAGAGCAATGACATAGCTTGGCATGCTATCAAGAGGAAAAGGTGTTGGGGCTTTCCATACTTCATTCCTTTCTTGTTTTTAATATAGGCTTTGTGCACGATAGAGACTTGGAAAATGAAGTGGAAGATGAAAGCATGGCTTTTGAAGAACTCGTCTATAAAAAACCCTCCAGGAAAAAAGGAAGATGTGGGAAATGGTGATGAGAAGCAACCTGCAGGTGGCTGCTCTGTCGTGCTAACAGTATAGTGTTAGAATGAAAAAGCAAAATAGAGGGATGGAGCCAGAAATGGGAAGAGTCTGAAAAAAAAGAGCAATTTATGCTATTGTGTTTATGTCACTTGTATTCTGTCAGAATAATTACCTATGTGCTGATGATGTAGTTGTTAAGATGAATTTCCTTTCAAACCTCTATGGTAGCTTGAAAGTAGCGAAAAGCCAAAGAAGCAGCGAGTAGGAAGAAATAAGAACGTTTCTGCCTTACCTCAGGGTATTTTCCCACTCTGTCTTCTTTTCCTTCTTCCCTCTTACTTTACATCATCATTCTTCTGAGATGGAACACTCAGAACAATAGGGTAGTTTCTCTGATTTTAAGAGGTTTTAATCAGTGTTTCTAGGTTACCATTGTAAACCAGCTGTGTTCTGAGTCTTTCTATGTTTGGAAACTCTTGAGTCTTCAGGTGAGGTACTTGCAGTATCTCTCTTCTATTTTTATAGGCAAAACCAGTAATTTCTTAACACATTCCTATTTTTGTCAGTGTACATACTTCTAACTGGCTTAGTATGAACGTTACGGATTGTCCTCTATTTCATCAAGTTTTGATATAAACTGTTTCCTGTACATATTGAAATCCAGATAATCTGTCTTTAAAGGAATATTGGCATTTTAAGTGTTTTGTAAGTTTTAATTGATAAAAGGCTTTTTGTAATGTATAATAATGTTTTTATAAAACCTATCAGATTTTTGGAATCACTTGAATCTTGTCTTATGTTTTGAATGCTTCCTGAAAGCTGCATGTGACTACCTGCGTCAGTGAGCGCATAGGTTGGGTCCAGAGTATCACGTCGTACTGATACTGGTTTACTTCTGGGATTTTGGTGGCTCCAACATAATGGAGTATCCTGGTTTGGGCTGGGATAGACTTAATTTTCTTCCTAGTAGCTGGTACAGTGCTGTGTTTGGGATTTAGTATGAGATGATGCTGATAACACCCCGATGCTTTAGTTGTTGCTGAGTGGGGTTTATCCTAATTGAGGACTTTTCAGTCTCTCATGCTCTTTCCAAGAAGCCAGGAGGGAGCACAGCCAGCACAGCTGACCCCAGCTACCCAAAGCAATATTCCATTTCATAGAACATCATCTCAGTGTAGAAACTGGAAGCAGGGGGTTGACTGGAAGGCACTGGGAACCCCAAGAAGTGGTGAATGCCCCATCCCTGGCAGTGTTCAAGGCGAGGCTGGACACAGGGGCTTGGAGCAACCTGCTCTAGTGGAAGGTGTCCCTGTCTGTGGCAGGGGTTGGAAGTGGATGAGCTTTGAGGTACCCTCCAACACAAACCAGTCTGGGATTCTAGGAAATGGGAACTCTAGTTGGATCTCCAGTCCAATATCAGTACTTAAAGGCTTTTTTCCCCTGTCATGATATCCATAAATAGACATAAACCTCTCTTTTCCATGGCAATCTCTTTGGATACTAATGTTATGTGCAGTAATCCTATTGGAATATTTATTTAGCAAGAAGGGGTTGTCCAGATACACCCTTGGGAGTGGGTTTGTGTTTAAAAACCTTTCTCATCCTGGTGGAAGCTCCAGTGGCCTGGCACAGGCTGAGCCTTTGACTTGAAGGGCTTATGAGCCTTGGTACATGAGATGCGTATTGCACTGAGACCTTGGAACTGAGTAGTGGCACCCGCAGGCTGTCAAGCCCATCCACCCACTGCTGCCTGTCTAAGCCATGCTGAGTTCAAAAGAATTAAGAAGAGGCTTCAAAATCACAGGAATTGGTGACTTAAAATCTCTCTCCCCGGTGGGACAAAAGTGACATCTAACTGAAAAAGAAGACTGAACTATTTGCTGTAGTTGGAAGATGCGGATGTGCTCTAAAAGATGCTTGATCCTCGTATTAATATGAAGGACTGTGTAGTAAGCGGTGGGGGTAAGTGATGGGTGTTTTCCACCTCTTCACCCTTACTCCTCTTAACAGCATTGTTTCATAATACTGCCCACTTTGATTCCAGAACACTTCCCTGACAATGAATGAACTGTTCTAAACTGACCCAGCAAAGCATTTAAACACTTGCTGGTTTGTAAGTATTTGCTTTCATTCCTAAAGGGAAGCTTTTGGTCTTGATGCTCACTGAAAACAGGAGGGAAGAAATTCTCTTGTCTCAGTGTAAATAAAACAAAGGTTTTCCTGCCAGCAATCCCCATGACGTGATTTGGTGACAGCCAGGTTTAAAGCACCCTTCCCTATATGCAAGGGGACCATTGATGTTGCTGCCAAGCTTCTACCTTTGCTGTTGGAGCACTGAGTTTTGGTGAAAACCTTCACACTTGCTCTTAGTGAGTGTCTCAGCAGGAGAGTGCACTCTATGGGGATGCCCATGGTGTGCAAGAACCCTGGGGAGTGCTTCACTGGGCTAAGGCAGATCATCATAGAATCACAGAGGGGTTTTGGGATGGAAGGAACCTTAACACTCATCCAGCTCCAACCCCTGCCACGGGCAGGGACACCTTCCACTAGAGCAGGTTGCTCCAAGCCTCTGTGTCCAACCTGGCCTTGA